>WURT03103427.1:0-52804 GCA_009936505.3 Holothuria glaberrima
AAAATAACATCAGCTTAGTTACCTACAGTGGGACCCACTGTAACACTATCATGAAATCAACCACCGCTCCTCTGCCTCGACACCCCCAACCCCCGGTCCACAGTGCTATTTTTTAATGTTTCTCTTTACAAGTGAAAAAAATCCCGTTCCAGCCGGATTTGAAATACTATCTGGTAAAATCTGGTTCTGGCCGGAACCAAAAATTTGGATCCGGTGCATCCCTAGTAGTCATGTGTGTGTGATTTATAGCTGATTGTAAAGAGTGTGCAGCACAAACAGCAGTACTGTAGGCATACCACACAGAGATATATCTTGTTTTAAATGCGTGTGGTACGAAAATGTATCTGGCACCCAGGGTACTACTCATTGTGCATAACGAATTGGTCTTTTGTGGAATGGCTGGTTTTAACTGACACTATGTAATATAGTCTGTTACATTTATTGCAAACGGGATGCAGGCCTATCGGTCTTATATAATCAGTGCCACTTGAAACTTAAAGGGAAAATGCAGTCACCCCAATCAGAGTTAGTATGTCCCATCACTCTAGTTCATGAATGGCCTATTTTGATCATGTGACAATATTTTTGTTCGAGGATTGTGAAATTCAAGGAGAATTTCTCCTTGCTTTACCTATTGTTTGTAATAGTTACAGTATGTTCAAAACGTCTTCAGAGGTGCTTGTAATGCAATCAGAGGAGATTTGCAAGAGTTTGCTGATTTTTAAAGCAAATTTTGGGGCAACTGGCTGTTGCATCAAGAGACAAGCTGTATGTTCGATTGTCATAAAATATGTGGTTTTGTTGTGTGTTACTACCTGTAGGATTGTATAATCACCTTAGTAGCAACGGCAGTATTTAGCCAAGTTTTGAGAAATATGTTTTAGGAGTAGAGCCCTTGTAGAGCTTTGCTTACCCATGTGATCAGCGGAAGGTGCCAACATCCTATTAAACTTGACATGTGTAACTTAAGGTCAGACAAAGTATGTTAATATGTTCCAAGAAATGAAGTATTGTTTTCTAGAACTTAAGGTATTCATTACTCAGTAATAAAATTCTTTGTTGGTATACATAGGAATAGGAAGGAAGTCTGTGATTACTTTGGGCTGTAAAATCTGGGCAAAGGCTTTGTAAGTATTTGGTTATTGTGTGACTTCAAGCCTTGAGAATTATTGTGGGCTAAGGCATAGAGTGCTAGGGTATGTTAAGACTGTAACTCCTATCATGGGCCCAGACATGAATTATTAGGGTTGGACGTGTAGCCAGGTTGTGTCAGGGGGTGTGTTGGAGTGTGACATTGGAAAAAAAGCTTTTTTAGGTCCCTGTATACAAAATGGTGCAATGTTTGAGGTGGTCTTTGCCATTAATTTTCTTTCAAGCTTGGGCCATGGGGAGGGGGAGGTTCATTCCCCATACCCCCCTCTCCTTGGTGATGTGCCTGAATAAGGTATTGTTTGAATGTGGGTCTCTCATGTTGAGCTCACCATTGCCCACATTGGCATGAATATCACAAGGGGTCACACTGGGAGATTTTAGTACAGTACATATTGCTGAACACTTCAGATTTTAAGTTTATGTCATTCATTTTGCCTCACAAATGAAACTGAATAGTTTTAATACACTTGTACTAAATTTGCTTAAAGTGTGCTAAAATGTAGAGTGTACATCAGTTAGGTATGTTTGTAATGTGCCAGGTTAGCCACTTTAAATCATTATGAGAAGTAGCCTTGGTAAGGTGTCAAAATTAAAGATTGACAATTTTGATTAAAAAATTCTACTATATTTTGTCATGTCAGAATATTTAGAGAACACCACAAAAAAAAAAAAAAAGGCCGGGGGGGAGGCAAAGAACATAGAAATAGATGAATGAATGTCTGAGATTTAGTAACTTTCATAAAAGTGTTTTGCTTATCTAGGTTCATACTCCACCAAAAATGTCAGCCTTTAAGGTAAAAATAATGCATTATCGAAATAAATTGCATTGTTCATAGCAAGTGTGTAAGGACTGTAATCTTCATGAAAACTGGGGAGAAAATTCTGTTTGGATGAAATTTGTCTGTCTTGCCTCCATTGTTGTAAACTTTCAAAACTTTAAGTGTACCTAAAGTCTACTGTACAATTACAATAATATATGTTTCAAAGCTTGAAAAATCGCATCCAAATAGTCCCGCTACCATCTTTGCAGGACATTCCTGAGCTGAGATAGAAAATGTTGTAGCTTATTTACTCAATTTAAAATGATAGATTGTGCAATAATTTGTAATGTCATTCTACTCAAATTACCTTCTGTGTATTTCTTTGTTTTTTTGAAAGCCCCTGCACCTTGTGCACCTAGGTGACTTGGCTGTATAAACCCCCTCCATACAACATGCTTTGTAAGGGAACAGTAGGCCTAAATGTTTCAAGATCACATAAACATCCTCATTTCAAAAGGAAACAAAAGCAGGTAATACAAGTTGTACAAGAAGGATATCACAAATTATTGCACAATCAACAATTTCAAATTAAGTGGATAGATTTCAAAATTTTATATCTCAGCAATGGAGGAAGCTATGAAAATGGAAATAAGGTAAATAAAATTTACCTTCTAACCTCTGAAGTATATATTCTTGTAATTCTAGACTTTAGGTCCACTTTAAATTCAAAGATTGGAAAAAATTTCCTTGTATGAGATTATCTGTGAAGATAAAGTAAACCATGTCTCCAATGTTGGAATATGTGTAGACAAAATAACACGGATTTAAAATTTAACAAATTTAGCTTCCTGCTAAAATTCTGGCAGTCTATACTCAAGATGAGAAGTAGTACTGTCTTGAAGTTGGTAAAAACTATGCAAGAGTCATCTAATTTGCATAATTGCCAATGAGAAATGTAATAAAGCTTAAATGTCTGTGAATTTTCATTGTTATGACAGAGAGGAAAAAAAGTTGTTACATTTGATAGAATGAGCTTAAGTAGACTCACCCCCTCATTTAAACAAGGTTGTATTACATACATGTGCAAAGCTTTGAGTACTTAAAAATGTCTGTGATTGAAAGTAACAGCAAAGTGATAAGTTTTAGTAGAAGTACCCCCTCATTTTTAGACAGATCTATACATCTGCTGCATTAAGTACTTCAGTCTATTTGTTTGAAAAGAGAATAAAAAAAAGTGATGTGATGAGTTTGAGTAGAACTACCCCATCACTTTACATAGGAAGGTGTCTTCTACGTAAAGCTTCAAGGCATTGGGCATTGGAGAGATCAGCAATGCAGTGAGTTTTTGTAGAACAAGCAGATGACCCCATCATGCTAGATAGGAATTTATATCTTTCTAATAAAGTTTCGATTATTTAAATTTGTCTGTCATGGGATAGAACAGCAAAGTGATGAATTTCAGTAGTGAAACTTAATATCATATAGAAAGGTACATTTCTTATAAAGCTTAGAGTGCTAAAATATGTCTGTCGTTGAAGGGAATGTCAAAGCAATGAAAGTTAGTGGAACCACCTGATGATCCCATTATATTAGATGGGATATATCTAGATAAAGCTTTGTAGAGCTTCAAGCTGCCAGTTGTTTAAAAGAAAAGCAAAACAATTAGTTCTAGTTATTACCACATTTCTCCAAATTACAAAATCCCAGATTTTCTGGCCCTTTTCAAAGTATTTTTATTTCATCAGTTGAGTATTAGATAACATTATCCTGGCCCAGTGGACCACAAAATTGCAGAAGGGGTGCCAGGAGATTCTTCTAAAGGAAGCTAATCATTCAAGGAGTGGTGGTGGGGCATGTGTACAAGCTGTCTGTCATGGAAAATAACAGTAAAGCCATGGATTTTAGTCAAACTATCCCATCACTTCAGACAAGAATATACCTCTTGTATAAATGTTAAAGTGCTTAAATCTGTCTGTCATCGAAAAAACAATCAAACCACAGGTTTTAGTAGAGTGACCTCATCATTCCACACAGTGATGTATCTCATGTGTAAAGCTTTAAATGCTTAAAGGCATACACTCACCACCTCAGAGTATATTTGTAGTGCAGGGGTATCAAAATTCTCCATTGGTGACTGCTCTTTGATTGACAGCAAAGTTTGAAAATTCAAAAGATGCAGAGAAGCCCACATTCCTCACAATGCAGAGAGAGCACTTGGATTTAATACACATTATAGCCTTGCATGCTTACCAGGACATGGCCTTAAACAATGAAAGAGGTTTGTGTATGCACAAAGAGGAGCATCATACAGTTATGGGAGGAGCTGCTAGTTGCATCTAAATCAGACTGTCATTGAAAAAGAATAGCAAAGCCATCCCATGAATTTTAGGAGAATGACCCCATCGTTTCATACAGGGATGTATTTTATATGCAAAGTGCTGAGTGCTTCAAGTTGTCTGCCATGGCAAAGAAAACCGAAGCAAATAGAAGAAAACACCAAAGAGTAATTTGATCTGCTTTCTATCAAAATGAACTGGTATAGAGTATGTGTATTACTTGAACAAGGAAGTAAATGTGCACTATGTCTGTAAGTACTGTATTGTAAGTACTGTACTATACACACTAGAGCCTAAATGAAAGTAAACTCATGCCGTGTACTTCTGAAGGGCTAAATACATCATTTACTAGCAACAAAGGCCGATGAAAATAGTATCGAAAGTGAAGGAAGCCATCGGTTGCTTAGAAAAGAACCTATCAGTCTCATTATTAGTCCAATTGAAACATTTGAAAAATGCTTACAGTCACAGAATTGAGGGGTTTAATCTTTCCATGGAGTAGAGAGTTTTGCAAAATAAGCACAATTAAGTGGGATTTAGTGTTAGATCTTAAATAAGACTAATGTATCGCAGACCTTTGTTTAATATTTGGGGGAAAGTTGCTACTGTATTTTATGTGCCATTGTGTGTCACGGCATTTGTGTCATTCAGTTTAGAATTTCGAATGAGTTTAGAGTTTTGAATGTTACATTTTACCTCTTTTTTATTAAAAATCCTTTTCCATCTCATATTTGTTTCATTTTATTGTGAATATGTTCATAATCTCCCCTGGTTAGAACATTGAACCTTGGCAGTGTTAATAACCTTGGGCAACTACTGTGTCAAAATCCTGAGCAATCACTGAACTGCTATTAATTAAGTCTAGCAAAGATTTTCCTGTTAAGGCAAAACTTAAATTTTTGTGAAAGCCACAAGGCCATTGAACTCGCTGCAAATTCTAATTCGGTCACCTTGAGAGATAAATTATACAAAGTCAAGCTTATTCAGTGAAAATCATACTTTTGTGTCAATATTCTGTACACTTTGGTCACTTTGTACTTAAATTAATAAGTATAAATAATAAATAAGTATATTTTGACACTGCAGAAATGTTCCCTACATGAACAACAACAGCTTGTTCAGTAAAGTTGATTATTTGGATCCCAATTTGATAAGGCTTACTCCCACTGATCATAAAATTGACCGTACTTTGTTTCTTTTTAAAAGTTGTCCCTGGTTTTGGTTTAATGTGCTCATTATGCACTTATATATATATCAATTAATTGACTCACCCTTGCACTGACCCCAGGCATAGTCAGTCATAGGTGGGGACAAAGTACAAATTGCACAGTACTGGTACTTCTGTGACTGAGGGGTTTGTCACTTTACACATGTCAGGCACAGAAGTGATGGTGGGGTAAGTCAATGAACACTGTTCAAATGTGCAGTGACTCACAGTTGACTGTCCATATTAGCTAGAGTGACTGAGGTAAGTCATTCAATTGATAAGTGCAGTATACTCATCCACATACACTGTAGAACAACAAACTTACGTACAGTAAGTTGCCCTCTCATTGAAAAGGATGAAGTGCGGTCATTGTATGATGTATGCCCAGGGCCATGCAATGCTTGAAGAGGGGCCAGCCATGCAGGCCAGATGAGAAAAACAAGCCACACACATATCAACACTCTGGGTCAAAGATGCAAAATTTGGAGTCCTGGGTCAAGTCACAAACTGTAAAATCCTAGATGGCATGCACAAATTTTACGTAAGCATTATACATGCATGATAAATGGGAAGTCTTAAGGTAAAAGTTAACAGTGCAAATTGACCTATCGTGCATAACATGCATTGTGTGCATGCAATGACAATATGTACATTATACTGTAGGTTGGTCACGATTTGCAACGTCAAAGTAGCAGGGTATGTACATAGTGTAGGCTTTGATGATACTGCCTGTGTAATGTGTAGCATATTACACAAAAATAGAAACACTTATTAAAGGGAAAATGCAGTCCCCCAATATGAAGCAGTGTACCCCAGTACACTGGTTCAGGAATGTCTCCTATCAGTCATGTGACAATTTTTTTGTCACTTCCTAAATTTATGCAGAATAAGTCATTGGTTTACCCTCAGTATTCAATGAATTGACACTGGAACATTATGGAAATACTTGTGAGAGAAATAAGAATAAATCGGTAAGATTTAGCAAATTTTTGAAAATAAATTTGGGGGAACTGTCATCTTCCTTTAAGGGTTGAATTTGAACTGTTTACTATCCCATACCTTCTCTGTTTTGTGAAAATTGTTAAAACCCATTATTATTGATATTTCTTAAGCATATTTACATGAATTTTGTTAGAAAATATGGAAAATATTAGATAACACTCCTTGTTTGTTCCCAAGCAACATTCAAAACAGTCTTGAATGTGAGTATAAAAAAGTGTGGCTACCTTTTTTGCTGTGGTTCTAACATGTTTATTTTTTTTCTTTTCTTTAATCTGTAGATTCCTGAAGGTTACTAATTGAATCACCTTGAAATGTCAGCTATGCAATATCTTTTGGGCATTCCAGGACCAGAAAAGGTTTCCAAAATATGAAGAGGGGCATTTATGGTGTTTTTTTTACTTGAATGCTGGTATTTTTAAATTTTAGTCGTTTATTTCTAACACTTTTTCAAGGAAGAGGTTTCAGCTGTAATAGATGTATTTGAGAAATTATACAATTTTAATTTTTTCAGTGTAAATAGTGCCATGGTCTCTACAACATTGCTCACTAAAACATATGTTTGTATAGTCCAGGTGTTCTAATATGTTTTCAGGATTGTTATGTTGAATTTTGTCCAGTACCATGCATCAGTAGGGGGGAATTTGAAGAGCAGACTTTGATCATTGTGAAAGGCACCCAAGGAATCATGGGAACTGGGAGTATAAGTATTTAAAACAATAGCGCTGACGTCGCTATGCTATTGTTTATACTCCCAGTTCCCATGATTCCTTAGGTGCATTTAGCAGTGATTAAAGTCTGCTATTCTCATAATAATCAACCTTTCCTGCAATGTGAAAAACAGTGCAAAATCTGTCTTGTGTTGAGTTGCACAAATTCAAAAACTGAAGACATAGTTTCAACGAGATGTAGAAATGAAGAATTTTACATCCTAAAGATTTTCAAGGGGACTGAAATATTACCTGGACATTTCTGGGAATGTTCTGAACTTGAAGTATGGTAAAAAAAAAAAAAACTCAAGAGTCATTTGACATGTTGGTTTCAAGTTTGAACAGCATCAGAGGTTGGCCATTAAATTGGTCCAGAAGGTTTCATTTTTTTTTTTAATTAAGACTGGCTTTAATAGTGCTGGAGTGACTGTACTTGAATTATTTAAAGAAAATATGAGTTTTTCAGAGTAAATTTAACATTTATAGGATGTGAGATGCAGACATGTGATGCCTAAACTACTTAATAAACATTCTTGATGAAGTTACTGCTGGGATGTATAAACTGTGCTTTTAGAAAACAGGGTTTCAAAAGCTGTTTTTGTGTTAGAGCCAAGCAGGCTGCACAAATAGGGGATTTATACTGTGTGCATTGGCATCAACAATATGAACTGTGCAACACTTTGCCCATTTGTGGTCAATAAGTTTATGCTTGGCAGGTATGATACATGGTGATACATTAAATGCACTTTGTGATGTAATTTGATACGTCAAAAAATCCATTGAAAATTTGTGTGTAGTAGGAAGAGAAAATTGAATGCCACCAGCATGTTGCATTGGAAAAAAGAAAACTTTCAAAGAAACTTTTTTTTTTCAGTATACAACTTGAAACTTGTGTCATGGGGCACATTGAATAAACATTACTTTTGCATGGCATTATATTGTTCACACTACTATATGGATATCAACTTTGTAAGCCATATCCTATATTTGACACAGTTTTACCATACAGTCTGCATACACAGAAAGATATTTAAATATTCCAACAGTATCAAATTTTAAGAATAAATAAGTCAGTTTTCTACAGTTACAAAGGGAACTTGAGGCATTTCAAGTTTGTAATCTTGAGGATAACTAAAGGTATTTGTGTCATGACAAAAATGATCAATTTTCAAAATCATATTTTGAATTGTCAGTGGAGTATTACTATGGGGTCAAGAGTTCCTTGAGAGAAAGTCTTTTATGTATTATTTTTTTATTATGCAGGACACCTATTAAATGTCACCACAGAATGCCTTTAAAGAAAAGAATTGAAAACATGCCACTGTATGCTTATGGGCTTTCTACAGGGTTTTGTGATGGTGAAGTATTCTCAAGAAAATTGAAGACTGGTCTGTAATTGTGTTACAGCAAACAAGTATTTGAACAGTAGATATTCACTAAATTGTCAGGTACAAAAATTACGACAATATTAAATTTACACTGCATCATTGTAATAGTTATGAGGAAAGGGTCATCTAGAGGATATAAGTATTGTATCAATCAAGCAGGGTTCATACCGTGTGCAACCTTGTAAACTTGTAAAAGTGCTTGACTTTGATAGGGTCACTTTCAAGTCATCAAAAGTTCAGAAATCCTGTTCACAATAAGCCTGTTGAAGCATGCATGCCAAAAATGAAAACATGTAAAGGGTATACACGAGACCATTGTTCATAGCATTAGTGTTACAGTCTTCACTCAGTAACTCCTGTAAATCTTAAAAAACTGAACAAATTTGCTCCATTTTTGGATGATTTTATTATTCTATGTTTGGGGTAATATTTGTAAAGTTTTGTGCTCCCAGGATAGGCACTTTCCTTACAGTAGGTGAGCTTTCATAAAACTTCTTATCCACCTTTTGTATGTACATATCTCTGTGTGTACTATTTTGACCTTTGACACCATATTATTATCACACCATTATAATATCATTAACTCTAACTGTGAACTAGCTTATAAATGTACAGTATCATATTACACTGTAGGCCACATTGTATTACTCTGCACAAAGCCCTGTTATTGATAAAAATGGCCCGGACTAGCGATGGAGAGTTTAGTTTCTGTGTTTCATTGTCAGTAAGTGAGGTTTAATATCATAAAGGTGAATGCATTCAAGTTTCCATATTGCACTTTTGTACATTGAACATTACTTTGTGTCATTAATTACAACAGGGAAAATTCTGGTTCAACAAGAGAAGTACTTATGGATTAAACGTTAAAAGATTTTTTAAAAATTGACAAATTACCAGCATGCAGTATGCAGTGTAATGTATTCTTAGAAGCTTATTACATCAACCCTTGTACATTTTTGTTCAGAGTTTTATAGATGAATTCACAATTGTTCTTTGAATCCTTTGATTGCCATGGAAATTGAGCAAATTTATAGTATTCCTGAAAATTTATATAAGCCAATTTAATTGTTCAGTGACAGGTCAGTGTTGTAAGAAAATGAGATGTAGTATTCGTTGCAAAGTGGACAGTGGTTATTCATTGTCCAGTGTACATATAGCAACCTGAAGTTTCCACTCTAGTAGAGGATGCTGAATATTGTGTCTCAGCTGATTTTGCTGTACCATATAGTACCACAAATCAAGTCCACAGATATTTTCTGACAGATTCAAAGGCTTGTAACAACAGTTTTTTGGCTTCCACAATTTACCACCACAAACTTTTCAGTCAAAGTTAAAGAGATTTACCTTTTAAAGTGAACTTTTCTCTGAGGGAAATTTCTCTTAGACCTGTGATTGGTGTCTAGAGAACCATAATTAGAGAACTCAAGAATTGGACGTGATTATGCAAAATATCTGTCTTGCGTATGCAGTCTCTGTTATGTGACCTTTTGCTTCCCAGCTTGCACTGTAAATTGAAGTTTCTCAAGTAGCATATTAGGCTACTTACCTGTGAGAAACCAAAGACAATTTTTAAAATTGTTGGAGGGGCTAGAAATGGCAGCAGAAATATGTGAGAAAAATGTTGGGGAAAGGGGGGGGGCAAGAAAGGGAATAAATGGCCTTTGAAGGCAAAGTGACTATGTGAAAATGTTGAAGTCAATGGGAACATTTCCTAAAAGTGTGAGATATTCTTGACCCTACCCCTCCCATCCAGCATTTCACCTGTGGTTTAAAATAAATTCTTGTTTGGTGGATATTAATTGCTTGCAGGGACATTGCTGTAGGCCATGGAATGTGTTATTGTAGTGTGTTTTGTACAGTCTACAGAAGGGCAAGGACTTGTAAAAGTTGAGAGCAACTCAGCAAACTTCACTTTTCTATGGTCTATGTGAGGTATATTAAATTTCCAAGCCCACTGCAGGAAGTCTATTTATAGCTCCACACCTAGGTTCTGTTTCACCTAGGTTGCAAAAAGTTACATGGTGGATTGGGCAGGATTGTAAGCAAAACTCCCTCTGTGTGCTCTGCATGCTGTGGCTAGGGTTTCCTGGAGCTGGATTAAATATCTGTGAATGGGGTATTATTTTCAGCCTATCATCAAATTGTGTAATTAGGCAAGGAATGAACGCAAGTGGACATTTTAACATGACCAATTCATCATGAAATGTTTAGCCACAATCCCATCTTGATTAGCAGCAGAAATTGACAGCTAAGACTGGTTAAACATACACCTGTAGACAGACCATGACAAAATATTGACTCCCAACTTTAATAGTGATGCTAAATTAAAATGGATTTCCAACTGCTGTTTCTTCTGTCACTGTCTCATCCTTTGCATAGAGTTCACATGCAGAGATATAAACTGTGATAGTGCATCACATTGAATGAGTCATTTTCCAGACTTTGAGTATTCATGAACTTGTTCTTTCATACAATGAAATATGATGAAAAGTGCTTAACTTCAGTTTTACAAGTAAAATGAAATCAAAGAAATATGACAGTATGATTAACCCAAACCGCTGTCTGTGTAAATTATTCTTAAAGAAAGATATTATTTGCAAAGGCTGCCCTCTATTCTGAGTGTGGTCTAAAGCAAAACATTTCAGAAAGTTATGCCCATCAGAATAGTACAATTTGAGGGTCAAATTTGGAAAGGTGCAAATAGAACTATTTTGAAAGGTATCCTCAAAGAGTTGCCAATTGAAAGCTCTTTCTTTAAACATTTTTCAGTGAGACTCTTTTCATCCAAACAGCATTTCATTAATGGTAAACAGTGAAAGATTTTCTTGTGCTTACTTTAAATTCTTGTCTCTCCTTGAAGAAGTCTGCATGTATAACGTTTTATTACATCCAGTCTCACATTACAAGAGTGGTGTGGATCTTTCAGGAACACTCAAAAATATTGTCACATGAGTCGGACTTGCTGGGTGTCTTATGCAAATAGAAAGTAATAAGATACATTCCTTGAAAGACCGGGGTTTATATTAGATTACCTGTAACAGGGTCATGGCTTATTATCGCTGGTTGTTGCAGACATATGGTTAGGTCTTTTACAAGGAAGGACTGTCTGTGTGTACACACGTACAATGATCATGCATAATACTGATAGCAAAATACAGATCATTAGGAGTTGCTTTGCGCAAATATTGTATGCATGTATGTCCATTTCTCACCTACGCTTTTCCATATTAATCAGAATTTACAAAGATCAGATATCAGACAATTTGGAGATTTATAGACAGAGAACATTTAAAGGGAAATGTTGCATTTCTTTTTCAGAAAATATTCATATTTCTTTAAACCAATATTACTACAGAATTATAGACAAGTCAAAATAAGGCAGTGCAGTAGTTTTCTTTTTAAGAAATAAGGCTCTCACAGGAAGAAATTTGGTTCTTTGTTGCACAAAAATAATTTGTTCACTCAAATTTTCAAAAATTCAAATGATGCAACATTTGTTACTCATGTAATACATAATATTTTGAGGAGATAAAGTTATTGCTAGAGTTTATTGGTAAGACTGAACAGTTTAACAATGTTATATAAAAAAGTATTTGCTTTGTATGCCATTTTGGTGCATTTTCAATGCACCGTTTCCCTTTAAAAGCCATTTTTGAAAAATTGAAGAACAGTTGCACACAATATTACTCTTTTAAATGACAAACCCTCACAATAATTGACCACAATTGTTTATATATATAGATTGCAAAAGTAATTGTGAAAAATTAGTTGCTTCTTATACTATCGTTCAATTTCTAAACTTTGCGGTCATTTGAAGGGGCTATTGCATCACTCCAAAACATGATGGTCATATCTCAAAATGCAATTGGTGGTTCCACTTTGATTGACATTAATTAGAAATTGGAACAATAGCTTCACTTTGGTTGGTCAAAGATGACTTGTGCAGTCAGTTGTGCACATTTAGGCTAACAAACAGTATTGTGTTGATATGGCCTTGAGCAGTTCACACTCAGTACAGGTTACTGTACCTTTGACAGTTAAGCACGCTAGACAGGTGTTCTGTTTGAATTGGAGGAGGGGCTAGAAGTCAGCTGAGTAGGGAGAGTTTTACAGTCTAGGGAGAGATATCTTTCCCTTTAATTCTGAAGTCAATTTGCAGAGATTAAACTTCATACAGGTCTCTCAGAGATTTCAGATCTAGAGAGAACTTCTTTTTGAAATTGCAGAAAAATATGATGCAAGTGTGTCATAAACAGTGAAAATGACCATGTTTTAGTGGTTTAGATCACAGATATTTAACACATGAGCCAGCATGGTGTATCACTGTTTGCATTAAAGAATTTTCAAAGTGTAAGTCCAAAGTTTGAAAAATATATGTTACAAAGCTTGAAAAATGAGTCCAAATGATCCAACTTCCATCTTTGTAGGACCTTCTGTGCAAGATAACAGTAAATATTTAACATCATTTAAAAGGAAACAAAAACAGGTAATGTGAGTTGTACAAGGACTTGACAATTTACCACACAATCAGCTATATCTCATTTTTGATGAGTAAAAAATTTTCAGAATTCTTCATCTCAAAATGGAGTAAGCTATGAAAATGGAAGTTGAATGAATCATATTCATTTTCTATCCTGTAAAATATATATTGTTGTAATTCTAGACTATAGGTACACTTTAATGGCAGAACGAAAATTCGGTGTAGAAAGATTCCATTGCTTTGTATCAGGTTTTAATATTTGTAGAAAGACTCTGTGGCTGCATGCATTGCTGAAAGCGGAATAATAGAGCTCTGTCCAACCTCATTTGGAAACATCAGGTAAATCTAACAAAACTTATCTGTATTCATTTTTGAACATTTGTCCTTCATTGTTTGTTAAAAGAAATATAGTCTATTCAAATTAAACTAACAAATTGTAATTCACAATGCCATTACAGAAATATTACATGATTAAAAAGGGCCATACATGATGTAGGATACCAGGGTAAATCCTTGTAATCTAAAATGATTTGCACTTTAAGGTTGGGTGCTATATTGGCATTTGAAATGCCAAAAACACTTAATTTGGCATTTTTGAGATTGTTTTGGCCAGCAACATTTGAAAACATATGTTCACCAAACAGCATTTGGCATAATTTTGGTGTTCTTACCAATTTTCTAAAAAATGCATGTTTTTTTCCACAATTTTTGTAGGAAGTGGCCATGAAATGCACAATTTAAAATTCACCCTTACAGCATAATTGAATGTACAAACTTATCTGGATTTATAAAAAGGCATGATGACAATGTACAACAAATAGATGATTCTAAGCAACTGGGCTGTTCATATCCTGTGTTTGCATTTGGCATGTTTTGAATGTTATTGAATACCAATTTTGACCAGTTGCCTTAAAGATATCTGGGGACCCTGCTTTAGAGCAAATCTACTCAGTAGCGGAGTGTCCATACTGTCAGGGGGGTCATCCCCCCAGATGGACTCAGATCACCTGTTGACGCCCTTTTTAGACCATATTGAAGCATATTCTTATGCCCCACCATTGGATCTACCGATGTTAATATTTGGTAATCCAAGAAAGGTTTTAGCTTCAGTAGGAAGGATATTGTGGTCACATCTGTGGTCTGGTGCTTAGAAACGATTTACACTTTCCTTATATGATTTTAATTGCTGTGTACACACCCTATAATGAAAATTTTCAAAACCTCGTATACCTTACAGCAAAACCTCATTCATATCTTAAAGTCTTGCTTCTGTGTGTTTGTATGTGTTTCTGTGTATGAAATGGGGGCTTAAAGAAAAGGGAGTTACATTTATTTATTGAAAACACTCAAGCATGTGTTTCATTGTGTATTTCCAATGTACATTCACATGCCATTAAGTCATACAATCACTAAGAAGCACATACCCGAAGTTTTGGCCTGCATGGCCAGCCATAATATTTGTTCCCCAATCAGTGGAGATGGCTTTTTGAGGCCAGAAACCAGTGAGTAAAGACTCTGCATCAAGAAACTTATATACTAAACCTACAATGAGTTTGTTTGCA
Source organism: Holothuria glaberrima (assembly GCA_009936505.3). NCBI lineage: Eukaryota > Metazoa > Echinodermata > Holothuroidea > Aspidochirotida > Holothuriidae > Holothuria > Holothuria glaberrima. The sequence continues at coordinate 14,596 of WURT03103427.1, forward strand.
AAACCTGAAAGATTTCACTGTGCAGTTGTAATCATTTCCACACTTGTTCTAGTGTGTGGTGGGATGGGGAAGGGGAACGGGGAGAGGAGAGGGGCGGGGTGGAAGGAGGTATTTAATTGAGCAGGGAGCTTTGCTAACAGCAAATCATTGAAGAACCTGCATTTTGTGGTAGCAAAGTTACACATATATGTAGGTTGCTACAGTTTTCACTGATGTTGTAGTAATGTCAACTGTCAAGTACTCCTGTTGATATTGGCCAGCATATCTAGCCATGCCATTTCTTCCTGCATCATTGAGGTGTTTATAGAGCTAGTCATCAGTGGTGAGAAACAAACCACTGCTCTGCTGGGTAGCTTGATTCTAGAAGCATTTACAAGACTAGTGTGGGTTGGATCCTCAAGTGAAAGTGGGACAGGTGGATCAAAATGCTCAGGTCTTCATCTAATCGTATAACTAGGTCCCAAACTTTTCAACAAAGGGGAATTTCAGCAGAAATTGCAGAATTTAACATTAGAAATCAGAAAATTGCTTTGAAAATAGTTGTTGTAAGTTATCTAAGCAACTTTAATAAATACAAGAATAACATGTCTGAAAAAACATCTTAAAAAAGCATAATTAACCTCTCTATTATATATAAGTAAATTACAAAATCGCATAATAAAATCATGAAGAAACAGTCCCCCAATAACATTAGATGATCTCAGTCGATCAAGAGGGTATTTTTTTGTACTTCCACCCATAAGTATTGTATTTTGGCATATTTTTTAACTAAAAATAAAGTGTGAGGTCTTTTACAGCTTTTGAGGAACAATATGAACTTTTGGAGATGCCAAAGTTAAGAAAGCTGAAGAAAACTAATTTTGTTTATAAAGCAGTAGAAAGCAGAAATCAGCATTTACAAAGCAGAAAACTTTGGGTCTTAGCTACAACATTCATGTTGGGGCAGATATAGAACAAAGGATCACAATTGTGATTAAATTTTATGATTGAGATTAAAATGTGACTACAATGCGAAGGGTTCCTGTGGGCTGATAGTGATTAATCCTACCCTGGACAAGGGTGTGCTTGTTGTGATATGCTAAATACATGTTATATGGGCTTTTCCAGGTACTTAGATATTCCAACTGTGGAGACGGAACTATTTTGCCCGAGAAAAGCCTGTGTTGCTCAAGAAAATTACCAGTTTTCCAAAAATATGCCCCAGAAATTGATCTTTCCAGACCTGGAGAGATGAGGGGATGCAGTCCCATAGCCCCACATATCTCATTGGCCTGTGAACCAGTTTGCTGTGGGACCAATCTACTGTCTAGAGCACTAGAAGGCAGTCTCCCTTAATCTGTGATTTGAATGCAAAGAGAAATCTGAAAGTTTGCCTTTGTGTATTCAGGGTTTGTTCAAATAGCTGTGAAAATCTTCATATAGTGTTTGAATTTATATTTTGAAGAAAGCTTAGCTTTTGTTTTTTCATGAAAGATAAGAAGTGCTTTAGTAAAGGTTGATTCATACCATTAGTATAATGCTACAAAGGCTATGAAAGTTGAAAAACATTCAGCTCTGAGTTTTGTCTGTGAATGGCCCGGAAAAGAATGGGATGGCCTTACGTGATTCTTATTGCTTTAAAGCATGTGAAAATTTTAAAAATTTCCTGGCCTAATGCTTTTTTTCTGTTTTCATAAACTGTACTTACAGCATAGATACACAAAGCAATGATTCCTCCTTTGGCTTTGTTCAAATTAGTGTTGGAATGATTAGTGGTATTTACCATTGGTATCGGCTGATATTTTTTCGGCCTTTTCATCATGTATGGGTATCTGCAAAATTTACTCCAAAGCCGATATCACCTTACAGACATCTATCGTCCTACATGTCATGAAAATGGTACACTATTTGAGTATTTTTGAATGCAAGATCTAATATTTGACCTCATCAAGATGAAAGGACACTTTTGCCCTGTAGCTTATGGATGGCAGCCAAATACTTATTTCCCCAAATATCTGATAGGTATCAGCCGATATTGAGAACTGAAATATCGGTATTGGTAACATTCACTTCTTGCGATATCTGTACATCAGGCTAGTTAAAATATTAAATTGATTCTGCTAACTTTATAATGTAGGAGACTTCACATTATGGACTATTAAAAGCTAGTGCAACATTTTATACAGATCAAACATTTAGGGGGAAATCATTTGGGACTAAAATAAATCCAAACTTTCAGGTTGACTGAGCATAAATATTCATGTTTCTTCTAAGTCTATATAGTTTGCTAAAATAACTATTATTTTATTTTCAATAAGCAGTCCTTAATGTCTTTTGCAGAGACCATAACCCTTTTAAAAATAAAAAAGTGACACTGAATAACATGTGACAACTGTTTTTTTCTTTCTTTTCTTTCTGGGGATGAGGGTTTTAAGGAAATAAATTTGACAATACTTGTTAATAGCATTCATCAAGTACTATGTCCATTGGCCTTGGGAAATATGCTGGTTATGTGTGGGAACCTTGAAAAATTTAAATTGTGGGATTTTGTTTCTGATAGGACACGTCAGTGATCGTATTACAAGGTTACTTAAAGCAATGACATGGCTGGAATATAGTTCTAGGTTTATTGTAAAAGATTTTCTCTGAGAAGGCTGAATTTCAGGATGTTTTGCAGTCAATAGTGGTACCACACCCAAAAAGCGTAAGGATGTATGTGGCTGTTTTTACAGTGAAAGCTGTGTAAGCAATTTGTATGTGTGGAAGCTTTGTGTTTGTTTAAAATATCATGCTGTCAGGATATTAGGTGACTGAAAAGTAGGTCATTCCATAGAAGTGATGTCTGCTTGGTATTGGAGCACTACTTCACATAATTTTTTTTTTCTTTTATTTCTTTTTTTTTTTTTAATACAACAGAAATATTATATTGCTGGTGCACACATCTTTGAAACCATGACTTAAAGATGTAGAATGATGGACAGTGCAAAATAAGGCTGAAGAGTACCAATATTTTTGAGAAATAGGTTTTACCGTAAAGAAATTCTTTGTAACTCTTGAATAATATTTCTTTTCATCCAAGCTACCAGACTGTCAAATGATGCAGTTTTGAGAGCAGCCTAACTGTGTGATATTTTGGGGGAGTAGGACTATTAGCAAAGTTTGTTGGTAAGGAACAGAAATGAACAGTAATTTATATGAGTGTCATGTAGATGAAGTGTAATGAGAGTGGTTCTTTTAAAGGATCTGTGGCACCTCCTCCCTCCCCCCCCCCACCCAAAAATATTTAGAAATAGCCATGTAGTCCTAAATGCAGTTAGAGACTGCACTTTGACATAAATTCCCACAATAGCATCACTCTGATGGTCTGTCACTGATGACTTTGTACACTGCAAATCACTTAGAAGTGTACCCTGACAAACACATACAACCCGTGTGAATATGACCTTGAGCAATTTAAACTCTGTGCAGGTTGTTGATTGCCTAGTCTGGAAGGTGCACTAAAAATGTGGTCTTTATGAAATTGGAGTAGGGACTAAAAGTAAACTTGGGAGAAATTTCACTGTTTGGTGGTGGTGAGATTTGTTGACCTTTAAACTCATACTTCAAAGTCATGAATCTCCAGTACTGGAGTCAGGTAGCAACTGTACCTTCCTTTGGGGAGTCAGGTAGCAACTCTACCTTCCTTTGGGTTGTGACTCTTGTAGAACTAAATTGGAGCACTGTCAGTTTTAAGGCAGAAATGATGCTATTGTAAAGTTGCAGTGGCAACTCCTCTCCAAGTTACCACAGCTATGGGTTTCTGACTCCAAAGATATTGGTTTCATCCAAATGCAAAGTCTTCCTATTTCAATCTTAATTGTCCTAACTTTCCATTTTAAGGGTAGTCCTAATTGGTGATCACTTTCATATCAAGTAAGATAGGGAAATTCCCTCAAAAGATAACGTCAGTTGCTGGAAATATTTTGTAGTAAGGTTCTAAATGTGATTGGAGTTAAGGAATTAACTCATGTGCTGTTATGAAGGCAGAATGTGTAGAGACACTTTAGCACAGTTACCAAATGCAATACAGACTTGCCCTTCAAAATGGCTATTTTATGACCCTTTAACATTTATTGATGCTGTTGTCTTTTAGTGAAAGCCCCAAAAATAATTAGTGTAGTTAGTTAGATGAGGTTTTAAAGCTCAGATTGTAACCAAATGGTTTAAGACGTGCCAGCCATGGCCTTTTTTCCAGTTGTGGCTCACTGGCTTGTTTTCCTTACTCCATTAGTGTAAAGCTCAGTGCCTACATACTCTTTCAACCATTGTTCCATAATGTAAATGTAGCTGTTACAGTTGTAGCTTGGATCTTGTGCTTGCACTTTGTACTGGTGGCCAGCTAAAAATGCATGCAGGAGCTATTTCTGCCTCTTACCTTGGCAGTGTGTTGAAGCTGGTGTAACAGGAACCCCTCCCCCAAAAATGTTCCCCCTTGGGGAATTGTTGCTAGAAAATTCCCTCCCTCCCCCCAAAAAAAATCCAATCCCGTCCCTTCCACCATCAGAAATCTTTTAACACTGTACTGTTTCACGAATTAGTTAACTCTGCATTAATTATTACTTTATAAAAAAAAATCTGCTGGTCCTTGACATTAGCTTGGTCATAGGAACCAGGCTAAAAATAATTCACACCCTGGCAAGTTAATTAATGAAATCAGAAATGTTGATTTTGGGTCTTTGCTTAAAAATATACAAGGTTCACTGACAGAATGTTAAAGGGCAGGTATTGGCACCACTCACACCTCTTATTACATCAAGATTCACTTTCAGTACATGATGTTTTTTGCTGTCCCAGCATTTCTAAATTTGGCATATATTAAAGGGCAAGGCAGTTAGCCTTAGTTTATTAGTTTAAGTAAGTATAACAGATTCTACATGGTTTAATGCACTTTTAAAGTTTATCCCCAAATCTGTTTACAAAAAGAGGCCTCTTTAATCCTGTTGACGTTTGCCTCAGCACTTAACCATTGTGATCAATACACCATGATGAACAACTTTGAATTCATTTAATAAACAGTCAGAAGCACAACATAGATAATCTGTTTCATTCATCATTTGAAATCACTTCAAGATGGAAAAAGACTGAATTGTGTTCATGTGAAAGTGTTGACATTAATTTAAAGTCACTCTGTTGGTATAGTCAATAGAGGTGGCCAGCATGTCAATCCCTATATATACACCTACTACCCTCCGCTGTAACTACACCAGCACCAATGGGCTGGCTTATATCAACACTTCTCCTAAATTATTACTGAGAAATAATGAGCTGTAATACTTCCCACTGTTTGAAAGAAGTGATATCTTCCACTCACTAAAATATGAGAAACTGGCTATTGCAACTTTATATGGAAGTGGGAGGGGGGAATATTTCCTAGAAAATGTTCAACTGGAAGGAACTTTTCCTAGGAGTTTTTCTCTGGGAACGGAAGGGGGGGGTTGTTTGGGGAAAATATTCCCTTTATGCTCGCTTTTTGCTACAGAAGCTGAATTACTGTAGCTCACTTTACATTCAAGAGGTGTACATGTACATACTCAACACTGTGACTGTTTGTATGCACTGATCCCAGCTGAGCTTGAATTTTATTCATTTTAATGCTGAAGTATAATGCAAAAATTGCAGTTTTGTATGTATTTTTTTTTATGAAAAACAAGTACCTGCCCATGCAAGCAGTAAGACTTGGTAACAGTGATGGAACAGAATTTGGATCTGTAATATACTTAACTATATACTGTGAGCATGCAGTGTCAACTATTTCTAGTGGTAAAAGGGAAATGCAATGTCGCCCTCTATTTTGTAAAGTTTGGAAATGCCAGCTGTACTTTCCATGGGTCTGATATAGTGATGTGCTTTGAAAGCAAGCTTGCATGCAGGGTATGGTTTGAATGGCAATTAATAGCTCAGTCCTTGGAAAGGTCAACAGAATTGAGGTTTCCTGCTTAACGAGGAAACAAATCTCTTTTTGAAACCTGACAAGCTCTGAGGCAGTCTGATTTAAATGAAAGACTATGGAGAATCTTACTCCCTCAAAGTACTTCAGGAAATTTGTAGATTTTGCAGAGTAGGAAGTGGGTTTGAAGTTTGTAAAGCCTGGACATGTAAACCAGTATATACACAGCCAGTTCTAGGATATTCTCTTTAGAAGTTCATCCCTGGATGGGACATTTCCATGTGGAGAGGATATATCAACATGGAAAGGTTAAAATAGCTTGTATCATTGGTAAACTAATCTTTCTCAAATAAAAAATCTCTGGTGATAACTTTTCTTTCCTGAAATTTTAGGCTTTATTGGAGTTTTGAACATAGGCATAGGGGTATCTTGCAGGGGGTGGCAGGGGGATACGCTGAGGCGATGTAAGAAAATGGCCAAAACCGGTCTGAGAAGTAAGTTTTGCTAGAACTGGGGGATGGGGGGGAGGAGATAGCACCCCCACCACATCCGTTGGCTTGTATGCCTATGATGATAAATGATACCTCATTGGAAAATTTGAAATTTTGTTAAAACAAATTGTACATGAGCTACCAACCAGTAAGTTGTTCTCTGAGAAAACATCTTGAGATCTATGGTACAGTACCTAGCTATATACCAACATTAATATTTTAAATTTGCCAATCATTCATTATCTGTAAATTTTTTAAAGAATTATAATTTTCTGTTCCACAAATTATTTTCAGATAAAAATAGCTTCTGAATTGAAAGAAGAGATAGGAAAGATTTAGCTTGTTTTTCAAAATGAGGTTGGTGTGAGGACTGATTCTTCAAAAGAGCTTTTGGGAACACTTATGCACTAAACATTTTGTACACGCCAAACTTTTGGCAATTTGTCATTCCTGTTGAGGCTTCAAGTTGCTGGTGAGCCATATATGCATCATGGGAGCTAGCCTGAGGCCTCCAAGTCCCGGAGCCACCCCTGCTACAAATTCACATCTTTTTCACAAGTACAAGCACACAATTTTGCCTCAACATCAATACATGGAACTTTAAAAAATTTATGTAAGTACAATTTTTTCCCAGTACAAATCCATTCTCACAAGGATGGATACAATGAAATGTGGCCAAGCATGAGTATGAGCTCTTACTCCTGCAAGTGTGCAAGGATATTGTATACTGATATTATGAATTAGTAAATGAACATTGTCCTGACTTTATATTTTAGCCTAATGTGGCTTAGACTATTTATAGGGGTGGCAAATGAAAGTTGTTCACTGAGCATTTGACAGATTTACAAAATAAAAGGCTTGCTAGGTAATAATGTCAATGAAAAAGACGTTTCGACTCGTGGTACTCATTGAACCAATGACGTCTCTCTCATTAAAGAGGAGCAAGGAGAGTTGTATTGGATTGCAGGTTGTAATAAAAAGTACCCTTACAATTCATCTAATGTAATAATTATGGTTAGAGATATCAGAGACCACATAATTGTGAATTCTGCAGAAGAGTGTGGTTTGATATTTTACTTCCTGAATGAATGATGTGATTGATTGGTCAAAAATGATTTATTGTAACTTAATTGGTAAGATATACCAAGAAAAGGGATGCCAGCAATTTTATATTCCTCCTTCACCCTCCCACCCCCTCTCCTGCACCTAGTGGACAGGGCAATTAGTGCGATTGGAGATGTTATTGCGTCATTAAGAGCTCTTTCTCTAGTGATGGGTGGATGAATTAATTATCCTAGAGGGAGGGTGGTTGGCTGCTCCATCAGAGGGGCATAACACCAGAGACAAAGCTGACCTGGATAACTCCACTATGGTTGGCACTGAGGACAGAACTGTGACATTCCAACTGCTCAGTATTGCAGGAAATTGTATTCTAAATTTGTCACTATACAATTCTGTTTCTGAAATGCATGGGGCTTTAGTATGGTGGTAAGTGATGCCTGTACTAAAAGTTCATGAGCCCCTCATCAGGTGCAGTCTCATTGAAAATAGCACCCACTCAGGATCATGGGCGTCTTTGGCCACCATTTAATCTGTCATCAGTGGCATTGATACTAGCTGATTCAAGTATTAGTGCCAAGTTGGTTGTACATACCTCCAGGTAGGCTGTTTCCATGATATCCAACTCCCAGGGTTGCCAGCAGGGTTTGCCTCCTGGGCCTGAAAAATTTATTGACTGCCAGCCTGGGAAAGGGGTCTAAGAGGAAGGGTTTCCCCTTCCCCTTTAGAAAAAATTTGAATATGTGAGGGTCCTCAGATGCAATTTAGTGCAGCTATTGTGCATTTTTTTTAAAGGAAAATCACTGCATCAGTTTTGACAGTTTTTAAGGAGGTGAACAAGTATTAAAGGGGTTCTATCCTGGAACTGATGGGGCTGAAACATACTAGGGCTATGAAGGAAGTTTCAAATAGATGGAAGCCCCAACACACACAAACACAGACAAATACTGTTTGCCACAAGTCTGGCAACCCTGAACTCCACACCAAACAAAAATGGAAGATTGACCTGGAAGCCACCATTAAAAGTAACAAAGACTTAACATGTCTTTATAAGTAAAATTCCAATTTGCATGGTGGAAAAACATATTGAGATGTCGAAAAAATTTTGAGAGCTGAAAGATCTCATGGTTTTCATTTTGTGAGGTTATAAGTGACATTGAAGCATTTTGCTAAACACATGTTTTTGTGAAAACCAAAGTTTTCTTGCCTTGTATTCTTTACTTCTAGATATTTCCCTGTTACTTGAGGCTTGTTCCTTGAAATTTAAAACTTACCTGGCTTTAAATGGTATAAGTGCAGTGCGTAGGAGTACTAGGAAGCATGCCACAAGTCTACTTTTCTGTTTTTATTACATTTGTGAAGCTAAATTACACTGACAGAGCAGTTTAGCAGGAAAGAACTAAGTATTTTTGAAAAAAAAAATGATGTATGTCTGTTGGTTTCATGTTGTTACAGTAGCAAACTGAAATTGTGTTTATTTAATGTTCCTTGATCATGTTGCCAAAGGTTGAAAAAAAAAATATTGGAATTAGCTTTTATAGACTCAGTATAGCTTCATCCCAGTCAGTGAAAATACTGCAGACTTAAAGCCATACACTCTCACCCCACAGTATACATTTTTTTTTAGTGTAGGGGTATCAGAATTCTCAGTTGGTTACTGCTCTTTGACTGGCAGCAAAGTTTGAAAATTCAAAAGATGCACAGTAGCTTACAATCCTCACAATGCAGAGAGAGTGCTTGGATTACACATTATAGCCTTGCATGCTCACCAGGACATGACCTTGAAGTAATAAAATAGGTTTGTGTCACAAAGAGGAGTTTTATACAGTTATGGGAGGAGCTACAAGTTGCAAAGTTGTGAGAATTGCAACTGTCTGGGATGACAAGAATTGCCCTTTTAAGTTTTCTTTTAGCCCCTCCTCCAATTGAAGAATATATCTGTCAACTACGCCTTTGAGACAAAGCTTTGCTGTACTTGGCTTAATGGTCAGTGCCATAAACTGTATAGACCCAGAGTAAATTTACATTACTGAGCATGATAGGCTAGCAACTACTGGATTCAGTGAAGATTGTAGTACACCACATTCACTGATCTGCACAATGCATCATGAACCAATCGTAGTGGTTTATATTGTATTTGAGTTTATCATTTGCATTTCAGTCAGTCAAAGTGCGTAATCACCAGTTATGAATGTAGACATATGGATCCCAAAATATGTTTGAAGTTGAATGCAGCAAGTATGGCAATTTGAAGAAATGTGGTTAAAAGTTTACTTTAGAAGCTCAATTCATATTTGACCCTGTTTTAGTCATCATTTGACCACCACTTGATTACCACCATTTTGGTCAAGTTTGCCTCAACAAACATACAGTAGTATTTGATCACTTTGTGATCAAGGTTGTTTCTAATGGGGAATATTTTAAACTATTGTAGTGTGATAAAAGATTGTCAAAATGTTTCATAGTTCATCTCTAAGCAATGACATCACAACTTTCAAGATCCTTCAAATGCAAATTTTTGAAAGACCATGGCATTTTTACAACAATGCACCACTGCACCTAAACAGCTGGATTGGTAGCTAGTGTAGTCAGTTGCTCTACACGTCTAACTGACCTCAATTGTACCATGGGAAAGAAGGTACAATATAACAGGCACGGTGGTGTTAGCGAAAATGAAAGTAGTGGCAAAGAGTGTGGGTGTTTGGGTGTTAACTGTTCATAGAGGAGAAAGGTTAATCATTAATGGCTCTATTGACTCCGCTTTTAGTCGTTTGCACTTTCATTCCGTGCTTAAACAGCTTTTTCCTGTTACAGTCTTTAGAATGGGAAATATCTTTCAGTTTAGAACACTTAAAGGGGACATGGCTACACTGTGAACTAATGCTCTAATGTGAAGCATTCCAGTATATTGTGAGCCGTTGTAACTATTTTCAGTTGGGTTTAAATTTTTAAAAGGTTCATAATTGCATTGGTAACAAGAGAATGATTAATGGGGAGTGCTGTGTTTAAAGTTGGGTCACATTAATATTGGCCACAAGGAAGAGCTGTAAATAGAGTTGTATTAAGCCACAATTCAAGGTAGTTCTAACAATTAGTAGAACAGCAAACATTAACATAGACCCAGACACGTAGTGGGGGGGGGCGAAATAAATTTTCTCACCATTTAAAATTTAAATTTCTTCTGTATTGATGTGTCATCTTTAACACATCTCACCCCCTTGGAAGCTATCCCCTCCCCCTTCCTTCAGTTCCTGGTCTGGCTATAGGCCTACAAATAGACTTTAGGCATTCAATGAATGTTCCTAATGGACAGTTTGTAAAGTTGACTTTTTTCTGTTTAAACTTTGGATAGTTTTTTATTTATTTATTTACTTTTTATTTATTTATTTATTCTTTTTTATGCTATATTATTAATTTGCATCATAGGGAATGTCAAACAATAGAGGGTGCTGTATTTGAAACACCAACCATAGTTATGTTCTGGATTTCTGGGACTTTGAAATCTAACAATAAGGGGTGGTGTGGGGTCAGGGATTTGCATGTTGGGTACTCATTTTAATTTTTTGCAGACTCCACCAGGACTTTATAACTTGTAGTGTTGCTTTTGATTAAGTTGACATTAAATTATCCCTCTTTTGCCAAATGTTTCAATTAACATCCTGGATAACACTAGTACAGTTTTATAGAATTATTCAGTGAATAAATTTAGTTTCCTTTAGTAATTAATAGTTTATTGGAAAACAGAAAGGATTAGAAAAGAAGAAAACCCCCATTTATGTTTCTATTGTAAAAAAAGAAAGAAAAAAAAGGTAATGTGCCGTTAATTTACTACTTCCCTTTCACAAAAGGTTGATTACAAAATTACCCAGCTTGTTTTAACCATACTAACCTCCTTGTATGCACATAGCATACTGAGTAGCAAGTTAGATTGAAAAGCTAATTAATGTTCCGTATGTGAATAGAGGCAAAATTTCATGAAAGATCGACAGATGAATTTTTTATTTCTATTCATTTTGTTATTTATGAGGATATCATTTATGAATATTGACATAATTAGTCACATGACTTCTTTTTAAAGTTGTAAGCTCCCTTTGCTAAGGAAAGCTTTGAGTAGTGTTCTGTAGGAAAGAGAAGGAAGGGGAGGAGGAAACATAGTTAGGGAAGTTACACTCTAAAATCAAAAGAGTGAAATTCACTCCAAAAAGAGTGAATTACGGGACCACTCCTAAGGAAGAGTGAATTTCACCCGGAGTGGAGTGAAAATTCACTCCAAATAGAGCAACACTTCATACACATGGAAGGAAATATCGCTTTATTTGGAGTGAATTTTCACTACACTCTGTGTGAAATTCAGTCTTTCTTAGGAGTGGTCCCTTAATTTACTCTTTTTGGAGTTAAATTCACTCTTTTGTTTTTAGAGTGTAAAGAAATTAAATTTAAAAACAGTTTAAAATTTAAAAAAGTAAAATTGTTACCTCCTTTGTATGGGAAACTTTTTTCAGATAAAGGAGGGGTAGGGGTGGGAATGGAGGTTGAATGTTGTTGTTTCAGACCACCATCCTGGGAGAGGTCAAAGGTGAGGGTTTCCCCCTTTCCTTTTGGGAAATTCATCTTGAAAGTTTGAGTGCCCTATAAGTTAGATGCAATTTGGTGCCACTGATTATGCAAATGTTTAGGAAAAGTATGGCAAAGTTTTGACAGAAGGAACAAATAAGGGCTTTTTGCATTTGAGTTGTAAGGGGGAAGCATTTTCCCCACAACACTTTTGAATCTCCCTCCCCCTTCAGCTTCTTTGGAGCTATGATTGGGAGCATATGATTGGCATCCTCAAAAATGGTCAACTGTTTACTAAGTTTTCCTAATGGGGTGTACAGTTCAATTGAAGCAGTGATCTTGAATACTTCAAATTTTGTCTCAAAATTCTTTGTGACAAAATTGGTTTTAATTGCCACACTTTTTGCATGTAAAACCTGTGGCAAAGTGTGGCAACTGGCCAACCTGCATCAATGTCAAGGGAAACACAGGTTTTCATGCTAAAACCTGTGATAATGCATAGAAAACACATTTGAAAACCTGAGGATTTGGAACTAATTGCCACACCTTTTTTGTAAGGGCATGCTAGCTTACTTTGGACTTGCAATGTGTGGGCATGTTTTAAACCAGGATTGTCCAACCTATGGCCCAGGGGCCATGGTCCAGCACGCCGCAAGGTTGCGTCTGAAATGATGTATAGTGCAAAATTTTTCAGTAAGCAAATTCATAGATGACACTTTAGGCTTCGCCGTCTGGTACGGCATGCGATCAACCATTCCGATCTTCTATGAAACTGCGTAGCCTACATTAAAATAATATTATTAATGTCCATTTGTGTGTTCTCGTGAAAACACACAAACTGAGATTCTCCCTGAGCACTATCATCCACTGATTAACATTTTGCATGTGTATATAACATTGACTAATATGTTTGTCAAGTTCCCCGTTACCGTTTTGTGTTTCAGTCCACGAAGTGAGATTGGACAACGAACGGTTCAGGTGTCTATACACGGCTCAACCAAAAAAAAATTGAAAAAAACGAGTATATCATGCGGCCCCTCGTCCATCATAATCATTACATGCGGCCCACAGCTGAAAAAGGTTGGACAGCCCTGTTTTAAACAATCATAAAAGGGATATTATTTGATCTGACTTTATGTAAATGGAGAAGTGACTGACTACTAATTAGGAGTGCCAGGCCATTTTTTATGTTTCATGGTAGAAAGTATGAGTGACAATATAAATGACTGCATTCGCTCCACCTTTCTAGAGTATAACCTATTTAATATGGTGCCAGGAAATGTGATGCATGTGGTTAAATTGTGATATGTATTTATATGAAGTCAATGTAAAATACAGGACTTTTTTCCAAATTGACCTTTCTTAAATCGATCTGGTTCAAAAGAAGAATTGTATATAGGCATATGAGTGTTAATTTCCTCCTAACTTTTAGGCAAATTTTTAGACTAAAACTGCATAATTGTATTCCTGCATTGGCGTACAATACTTAGCAGGATGTGTAGCCAGACAAAGTACTGAAGAGTGGCGAGATAGCTTCCAGAGTGGGTCTATTGGTTTTTTGTTGCGGGGTTTGGGAGATGTACTTAAATGCACCAAGGCAATACAAAAAAATTTTAGCGGGAAATTTTTTCTCAAGGGGTCACCTGTTCCCCCTCCACCTTACTCATATCTTGTCTATGGGCTTGATACTATGTCAAAAATTTAACCCAAACCACATTGGTCTTCCCCTATAGAACTCCTTTATTCAGGGGAATTAGCAAATGGATAATTCATTTTTAACAAAACTCAGCTCAGTTTCCCATTCCCCCATCTCCCCACATCACCTAAAATATGTTTGCCCATCATGCGACTCAGGCTGTAGTATCAATGGATTCAGCTTTAGGAGCCTTTATAGTACTAATATGCTTTAAATATTCAGTAGAATAAGGGCATATAGTGGCTTGTATCACAGTGTCAAAACCCTGCCTGCAAGAAAAGCTTAACGTTTAAAATGTTCTTTCAGCATGTCCTAGTTCCTGTCGACATTTTTTGACTAATCGATGCTGATAATTGTCTAACAATGTTAACACTAGCTGTAACTGTGAGAAACACATTAAATTAGGAAAAACATCATACCATATTGGATTTCTAAGATTGTTCTGTAAAACAGTCTATGTGGTTTCCCTCCCAAGCCCAGGTTGGGAAACTTAAAGCTAATGGCTTTGTAATGTTTGAAGTATTTATGAACAATCCAGACATGGCTTGGGAAATTTGAAATATGATGTGCTGATAAAAATTGCTTCCTTGAGGTTTGAGGTAAATCATTTTTCAGTCATGACAGTAAAGTATACACTTTTGCATTTTATAAAATTAACCTTTTTGCCCAGTCATGAAAGAAATGTCACTGCCTTTTCCAAGTAATAGCATAAAGGTACAGAAGTATGACATACCCTTACAAAAAAAGGTGTGTCAACTTGTGTCTGTAACCAAGCATAATTACAAAAGAAATCATATGTTCTTGGGTGGCAATTTATGTATTTGGAACCTCTGGTCACAGGTTTGACACAGGTTGACACACCTTTCCTGCCTTTAATTTGAAGCCACCAGTTTTGTCTCAGAATTTTTTGTTAACAGTGGTTTTAAATGCCACACTTTTTGCATGTAAATCCTGTGAAAAACCTGAGGCAAACTTGTGGCAAAGTGTGGCAACTGGCTAACCTGTTTCAATGTCAAGAGAGAATACAGGTTTACATGCAAAATACCCGTGATTACCCATGGCAGACACGTGTGAAAACCTGAGGATTTGGAACTAATTGCCACACCTTTTTTGTAAGGGCATGCTAGCTTACTTTGGACTTGCAATGTGTGGGCATGTTTTAAACCAGGATTGTCCAACCTATGGCCCAGGGGCCATGGTCCAGCACGCCGCAAGGTTGCGTCTGAAATGATGTATAGTGCAAAATTTTTCAGTAAGCAAATTCATAGATGACACTTTAGGCTTCGCCGTCTGGTACGGCATGCGATCAACCATTCCGATCTTCTATGAAACTGCGTAGCCTACATTAAAATAATATTATTAATGTCCATTTGTGTGTTCTCGTGAAAACACACAAACTGAGATTCTCCCTGAGCACTATCATCCACTGATTAACATTTTGCATGTGTATATAACATTGACTAATATGTTTGTCAAGTTCCCCGTTACCGTTTTGTGTTTCAGTCCACGAAGTGAGATTGGACAACGAACGGTTCAGGTGTCTATACACGGCTCAACCAAAAAAAAATTGAAAAAAACGAGTATATCATGCGGCCCCTCGTCCATCATAATCATTACATGCGGCCCACAGCTGAAAAAGGTTGGACAGCCCTGTTTTAAACAATCATAAAAGGGATATTATTTGATCTGACTTTATGTAAATGGAGAAGTGACTGACTACTAATTAGGAGTGCCAGGCCATTTTTTATGTTTCATGGTAGAAAGTATGAGTGACAATATAAATGACTGCATTCGCTCCACCTTTCTAGAGTATAACCTATTTAATATGGTGCCAGGAAATGTGATGCATGTGGTTAAATTGTGATATGTATTTATATGAAGTCAATGTAAAATACAGGACTTTTTTCCAAATTGACCTTTCTTAAATCGATCTGGTTCAAAAGAAGAATTGTATATAGGCATATGAGTGTTAATTTCCTCCTAACTTTTAGGCAAATTTTTAGACTAAAACTGCATAATTGTATTCCTGCATTGGCGTACAATACTTAGCAGGATGTGTAGCCAGACAAAGTACTGAAGAGTGGCGAGATAGCTTCCAGAGTGGGTCTATTGGTTTTTTGTTGCGGGGTTTGGGAGATGTACTTAAATGCACCAAGGCAATACAAAAAAATTTTAGCGGGAAATTTTTTCTCAAGGGGTCACCTGTTCCCCCTCCACCTTACTCATATCTTGTCTATGGGCTTGATACTATGTCAAAAATTTAACCCAAACCACATTGGTCTTCCCCTATAGAACTCCTTTATTCAGGGGAATTAGCAAATGGATAATTCATTTTTAACAAAACTCAGCTCAGTTTCCCATTCCCCCATCTCCCCACATCACCTAAAATATGTTTGCCCATCATGCGACTCAGGCTGTAGTATCAATGGATTCAGCTTTAGGAGCCTTTATAGTACTAATATGCTTTAAATATTCAGTAGAATAAGGGCATATAGTGGCTTGTATCACAGTGTCAAAACCCTGCCTGCAAGAAAAGCTTAACGTTTAAAATGTTCTTTCAGCATGTCCTAGTTCCTGTCGACATTTTTTGACTAATCGATGCTGATAATTGTCTAACAATGTTAACACTAGCTGTAACTGTGAGAAACACATTAAATTAGGAAAAACATCATACCATATTGGATTTCTAAGATTGTTCTGTAAAACAGTCTATGTGGTTTCCCTCCCAAGCCCAGGTTGGGAAACTTAAAGCTAATGGCTTTGTAATGTTTGAAGTATTTATGAACAATCCAGACATGGCTTGGGAAATTTGAAATATGATGTGCTGATAAAAATTGCTTCCTTGAGGTTTGAGGTAAATCATTTTTCAGTCATGACAGTAAAGTATACACTTTTGCATTTTATAAAATTAACCTTTTTGCCCAGTCATGAAAGAAATGTCACTGCCTTTTCCAAGTAATAGCATAAAGGTACAGAAGTATGACATACCCTTACAAAAAAAGGTGTGTCAACTTGTGTCTGTAACCAAGCATAATTACAAAAGAAATCATATGTTCTTGGGTGGCAATTTATGTATTTGGAACCTCTGGTCACAGGTTTGACACAGGTTGACACACCTTTCCTGCCTTTAATTTGAAGCCACCAGTTTTGTCTCAGAATTTTTTGTTAACAGTGGTTTTAAATGCCACACTTTTTGCATGTAAATCCTGTGAAAAACCTGAGGCAAACTTGTGGCAAAGTGTGGCAACTGGCTAACCTGTTTCAATGTCAAGAGA
Source organism: Holothuria glaberrima (assembly GCA_009936505.3). Classification (NCBI taxonomy): domain Eukaryota; kingdom Metazoa; phylum Echinodermata; class Holothuroidea; order Aspidochirotida; family Holothuriidae; genus Holothuria; species Holothuria glaberrima. The sequence continues at coordinate 31,576 of WURT03103427.1, forward strand.
GAACACAGGTTTTCATGCAAAATACCCGTGATTACCCATGGCAGACACGTGTGAAAACCTGAGGATTTGCAATTAATTGCCGCACGTCTTTTTCAAAATGACCAGACCCCTTTAAAGAATATTTTTTACCATCAGACAGAACAGGATATCAGAGATAGATCCCTGGCACGGCTTTGGTCTCCCTTATTGCTTCCTTTTCCGTTCGTCAACATCGCAGGGTGGTTTGGCGATCACCTACTGTAATAGATGCCAAGTGTATTGGTGTGCTCGTTGTTTCCTCTGTAGGACAAAGGGGAGAACGTGACAATGTATTGTGTGAGTTTTGAAAATGTTGCAAAATGTGTTTGAAAATGGTGTGAAGTGGCAAAGACATGTTGTGCATAGTATGTGTTTCACACATCTGTGTACCTGCACTTAAATTGCGTGGACATCATGGCTGCCTGGTGCCTCGGCTGTTGGACAAAATAAAAAGTTAATATTGCTTCATCTAAATAATTCAGAAAAATCATGTTGTACAAAGTACTGCAGCAGGTGCTTATAGTCATAGGTGGAAATCCAAGGAGGATAGGGGAATTATATCTCCGCTCCACCTTTTGGAAGTGCAGCTGTCATTGACTTTAATTTGATAATTTTTCACTCAGTAAGTTTTGCCCCAAGGGTCCATTATTCCCCCTCCTACTTTTTCACACAAATCTCTACTACTGCTCGTAGGACTAGGTGAGAACTACACGGGAACTGTAAAGGCAGCCACAAAAAGTAGAAAGTTGGAATTGGGCCGGTTGGGAGTGGGGATTGTGGTGGCAGGGGGGATGACCAGCCTTCCATTATACATGCAGGCTGCTATCCTGTAAAGGAACTATAAAACCAAAGTATGTTTCCTGGTGGGCATAACACAGTGACTGTACTATGTCCCATCGTATATTTGTTCCCATGTCACAGTGCTCTGACAACTTAGGAGTAAGGGTAAGGAAGGGGCCAGATTAGGGTTATGTTCAGGGATAGGGTTAAAAACAGAAGTCATATATTACAGTGTGTAGTACGGTATTAACTCTACAGTTTGGATTGTGTCTGGGTGGCTGTAATGTTGAGAGATGTCCATGCTCAAGGATGAGTATGTGTGGCAGGATGGGTCGATCATGTTCCATGCTTTGTCTGAATTACCCATTAAAAGTGAGCTGATCTATGACCACAGCTCTTTCTCTCTATGTCAATGATTATTGTGGAAACCAGTGGTCAATGATTTAAATGGGACATAGGTCTACAGTGGTCAAGGATTATGGAGAGACATATTCATTTGCAATTGCCTTTACTAATAATGCTAATTTTTACCATCCACTAGCAATTGATATATCTCATTCCCTAGAATACCAAGGTCAGATCAAATCCAGGAAATGGTATTTTCCTGCTGGTTTTACTTAATATGGAGTGTGTCTGTGTGTATGTAGGTTTGGGTGTACATATACATCAAGTGAATTGGTAATGAATTTTGTCCAAACTTACAACTGCATGGACTGCATGTGACAAGCTGCTGGGTGCTTTTGAGAAATATAAATGTTCTATCTGATGTAGACATCTGCTGAACTCAGTGCTTAGTTAAATCTCAATGAACTCATATGAGATAAGTTCAATTGAATGGTATGAATGTCCTATTAACAACAAAGTATGATGGGAAGGGGTGTGAAACGGAGGTGGAACATCTAATGGACAGAGATGTCTTTCTCCCATTTGCAAAAAAGAAAGCAATTTACAGGAACTGAGATTGTACAGAAACATAAAGGTGCTTTCATGGCCAGTATTAGACCAATTTTATTGGTAGGCTCTAACTTAAGAGCTGAAGTGAAGTGTACCAAGTAAACCAACTAGGGTGGGGGCTTATTCAAAATTTAGTTGCCATGTATAGGCCTATGTATTATTGTTGTATTATGCCAAGCAAAAGTTGGAAAGTATCACAAAATATTGATGCTCTCTTGGGCATCCCTCAAAACAGTTTTAAACTTCACTTTTAATGTCTGCAGTATTTAAATTTCATGTTACCTGGCAGTGTTGGGTGTATGTCCATGGGCAATGGCAATGATCCCGGGGGGGGGGGGACAGGGACATGTCTCCCCCCCAATATTTGAGAAATGGCCCATTAGCTTTGATGTTTCACACAGTAAATTGTATGAAAATAGGGTCATACCCCCAGTATTTAGAACAAATCACTGCCCATGGCATGCATAGCTGCCAGGCATGTATTGACAGTACCAGGCGGTTCCTCCCAGTGCCGCCCACATAAGGTTGCAACTCTGGCCTCCACTTTAACTATCATGCATTCAAAGTACCCCTGCCATTGAGCTGAGATGAGCAATATATCTCCTGAATGAGACCTCATTATTATTACAGTTGTGCTGTATACTTCATTTATTTATTTTTCTAAGAATAAAACATTAATAATTTGTACCCTAGAATATCAGCTGTTCATGGTTTTCTCATTCTAACTTCTAAGTCATCTTGATTTAGTCCTAAAACCGAATTACTTTGAATTTTAAATTGATTTACATTTTTTATATTTTTTTTATTGGCATTTTTTTCTCTTTTTCTGACATGACAGAAGCCCATAAGAAACAGATGTGTCCCTTGGGAGAATTGCCCATTATAAACAGATGTTGGAAAGATGTTTCCTGTTGGGTGTGACTTTATTTGAAATATTAGGCTCGTTGTTCAGAATTGTAAGGAGTGGATTTGGACATGAGTGCATTTTGAGACAAAACGTACTGATCACATCATAATTTCATGAAAATGATTTAAGTGATTCTACTAAAATGTGTTTGTATGAAGCAAAGTTCCATGTTACAAATAGTTCAGCAATAATTTTCCTACCTTGTAAATATTCACTTCAAATGGCACATGGTTAAATATGGGTGAAGTTTGTGAACAGACATTATAGTGGTATATATCTTCAACATTTTGTAAATCCAGGCTTTTAATGTTCCAGTTTGTTATCTTTTGACTTTGGTTATAGCCATACAAAAAAAATATATTTGTATGTCATACATGTGAAGTATGTTGTGGTCATATTGAGAAATTATTCAATACAGTCTGATCGTAGCATTACATACACATGCATTATTTCTGTTAGATTTATCTCATCTTCTTTTGAGAATATTCTAGAGATGTAAGTTCTATTTAAAAGGAATATTCCAGTGACAATTTTGGTGGACCTCATGAAAGAAAAAATTTTGTGTCACATACCTCTGAAGCAGTGATGAGAGTCCAGCAGTGTTTTTGCTACAAATGTAGCACAAACACCAAGGAAAGTTTCATTAAAAAATATGAAGAGCAATTTCTGTAGGCCATTTAGTTTAAAGAAATCACATTAATTCAGTCAGTTTGCAAAGAATCAGTCATAACAAGTTGTACTTCTCACCTCATTTGCATGTTAAAGTTGGGTCAAATGTTAAGTACACTACCTCTCAAATTGAAAAATTTTCCTATAAGAGAGGTGAGTAAGCAAGCCTCCACTTAGACCCCTCACCCCAACCATCCATGCAGAATCCTGCATTGGAGAACTGACATGGCTAAATCACTGCTCTCACACCCTGTGCCCATTAAGCTTGTTCATATCAAGATGTTCCTGTTTAGATAGGAATATTCTTGTAAAAAACAGACTTCCAGTTGCTCCAAGGTTACAAAACATTATGTAATGTTTTGTTAAACTTTCAGATTGCTTCCAAAATCTTTTGTTGGGCTTTTAACTTGAAGTGATTAATTTGATGTTTAAACTAATTGACACCAGAGAAATATATACTGAATAACATTAGTTTTAGATTATGAGCTTAAGAATGATTCCATCCTTAAAGGGAAAATGCATTCCCCCGATTTGAAGTAGTGTACCCCAGTACACTAGTTCAGGAATGGCTCCTATCAATCATGAAATAATATTTTTGTTACTTATTTCCTAAATTTATGCAGAATAACTCATTGGTTTACCCTCAATATTCAGTGATTTTACACATGACCATAATGAAAATACTTGTGAGAGAAGTAAGAAGAAATCTGTAAGATTTAGCGATTTTTTCAAAATAAACTGGGGGGACTGCCATCACCCTTTACTAAAGGGTTTAACTTATATGGAAAGATTAAAGAAACTTAAGCTGCCAACTCTAAAATATCGTGGATTAAGAGGTGATATGACCGAGGATTTTAAAATTGTTTCAGGTATGTATAACAGAGATGTTACTGAGGGTTTCCTCAAATTTAGAACAATTACTCATACATGTGGTCATAGTTGGAAGTTACTGAAAGAGTTTTCCAGACTCAGTGTAAGGAAATTTAGTTTCACAAGTAGAGTTGTTGGTATTTTGAATAGCCTTCCTGAGAGGGTAGTTTCAGCCATCACTGTTTTTTAGTTTGAGAAGGCTTTGGATAGGCTTTGGGTGGGCCATGAGATGTTGTATAACTACAAGGCAGATTTTGTCTAAGTTTTTAAGTATGGTAGCCACCCATAGCTCTTGATTGTTGCTACAATTGCCGATGGTGAAGATTAAGAAGATGCGGACATAGAGGTCAACAGACCTGCAACCACGGAGGTTCCTAAGGTATCCTGAGGTAAAACTTTGTGAAGAAAGTTTACAACTCTAAAGGATATATTTGATTTCCACATCAAGAGTCAAAGAGTATAAAGAAATACAAAAGATGTTCAATTAGTCTACTGGTATAGCATCACAGATTTCTCCAAATGCAGTGCACTGCTGTTAATTGAATATTTTCCTTAGAACATCATAACTTCTATATAAACACAACACATGTTACTTAGGTGGGATTTAAACCAATAAAGAGAAGAAAGATCCCTTTTTTATGAAACACTGGTATTTGTCCTCGTAATATCCCTTTTCGAATCTTAGAGATTAAACCTTATCTTCCCCACTCAATACTGCACCAGAAATCCATCTACATACAATAAGGAGGGGGACTGGCGGTTGAGGAGCTGCAACCGCCCCCTACCCATTTCCTTCTACCACCAGCACCACACACAACCCGCTCTGCCAGAATATTTGCTATTATGGGGCAAACATGCATTCAAATTTTGGGTTGTCCCCTAAACTAACTATGCTGACATTTCAAACAATTTGAAGCTAGTTCAAATGTTACAACTGCTCAACAGGCACACATCTCCTTTTCATAATGTGAGCCATTCACACTAAATGCAATCTTCTTTAGAGACAATGCCATCAAGTTGGGCAATGTTTAGAAATTGGCTCCCAAACTTTGACATACTTGGGTGTATGCATATGAGTGTGTGAGTTAGAGTAAGATGAGGTTTTACGGCCTAGTTTCTAACCAATTGGTTTAAGTCGAGCCCGCCACGGCCTTTTTTCCAGTTGTGGCTCACTAGCTTGTTTTCTCACTCCATTGCTTATGCTGAGCACCAAGCACAATGGCAGTAGGTTCCATTTTTAAAGTCTTTGATATGACCCGGCCATATACATAGGCAAATTAATAGCAGGCCAGCCTTTTTAAAAGTAGTTTGCCACAATATCTTGTTGTAATGTAGAATAATTAAACTATAAGGAAGAGCTTCTTAAAACTGCCTTTCTTTTAATACCCACAAAATAAAGCCAGTCTGTCTGTTAGTGGCAGTCACCCCAGTTTTAATTAATGTACCCTGGTATCATAATTTATGAATATTTCTTAAACATGATGTGGCAAATTTTTTTTTTTTACTGAAATGTTAGATTCATGCAAAATAACTCCGCTGTAATTACCTTTAATAGGCAATATTTGTTTTGATACATCATGATATGTTTGGAAAGGAAGAAGGTATTTGTAATTAGAGTTATCTGATGTTTCAAAATTTACTTTGGATGACTGCTTATTCACTTCAAAGAGCATAAGCAGTTGCTCCAAATTTATTTTGAAAAAAAAAACAGCTTATTTCCACAAATGTCTTCATCTTTCTCTTTATACAAATATTTTTCCTAATATTTTAGCCCCAAATCCTTCATATGTTTTGTTTTGTAAGGAATTACATTGGTCACAAGGATAAGTAAGGGTTAGAGACATGAAGAAAGGTTAGGGTTACACATCTTGAGACTTATTATCATGCATGATATCATGTTACAGATTGGGTGTAGCCTTTAGGGCTGAAATATTGCATATTCAAGGTAAACCAAGGAGTTACTCCTTGTAAATTTCACAATAGAGAAAATATTGTCACATGATTTTCAAGAACCATTCAGAAAATAGGGTAGGCTACTACACTAATCCAAATTGGGGTGACTGCATTTTCCCTTGAAATAGTTTCATTTTGATTACTTATAAAATACTTCAAGTCATCTCGGTGGAAGAGGCTGCTTTAGTAATTCCCATTTTGCATCCTCCAGCATTCGTACCATATTAAATCCCTGTAATTTATTCTTTCCAAATTAGTCCAGATTGTCTTCTATTCCATCTGTGCTGTGACTGCTGTTCAATGTTTCTCTTTAATACCTGAGTAACTCCTTACTGTCCTACTTCAAGGGAGTATGTGGTTGTGGAAAGTACTGTAAGGTTGTCCTATGTGACTGAGATGCCATACCATGGCATACGGATGGAGTAAAATTAATCACCTTGTCCTCCAACCAGCAAAGAGTTTTCATTTGGATGAGTTGCATCCAATCTAATGGGTTAAAGGGCGATAGCTGTATACCAGAAATTAAATGAGTTAAATTAATGAAAAAATGTGCCTTGAAATTTCTTAAAAATGAAGAAATTTGTCTGTGAATTTGTAATATCAGATGAAAGATAGACAGCTTAATTGTCTGTAATGTATGGCCACAAATGTATCCCATAGTACCCTGTTTTGTTTGCAGCTGACCAAGAAATTTTGAAACCTGTATTTGTGCAGCCTGCCACATTCTGATGACAAAGGAGGTTATGAAAATTCTATGGGATGTGTGTCAAGCTATAAGAAACCCCATGCACGTGGGGCTCGCAACACCCATAAGAATACAGACTTCAAAATTTTGAGAAAGTATAGGGGAGGGGGGAGCTCTTTGCCATCAATTTTAGTTATTTTGAAATCACAAGCTTGCTTATAAATGAGAGCAAGTTTCCTGAAATGCTGAGAGGGGTGGCAGAGGGCCATATGAATTAAAATGCCAGAAGCCTAACTTTGTAAACAGAATATCAAAATGAGACCCTGCTTGTGAGCAAACTATTTTATAGCAACTCATACAGCTCAGCATAAGCAATAGAGGAGGAAAAACAAGCCAGTGAGAAACAACTGGAAAAAAATGCTGTGGCCAGCTCGACTTAAACCAATTGGTTAGAAACTGGACCAAAAAACCTCATCTAATGCATGCAGTTCACATCTATGGACTCTTAGTTTTCTATTTTAAATTCCCCAATTTTTAAATGTTTCTGGCCACTTTCATCCCCCACTCCCACCCCATACTTTTGACTTGACACATTCAAAACTGCCTTCTTGGAGAAAGACTCGGTCTGTAAAATATTTTAAGTTAGCATCATGGCCTGAAGGCATGTGCTCTTTAACTTGAATGCAATTTGTTTACTCCATCAGGTACAGTCAATTACATCCAGAACTAGTTGCCAGTGATCATCAGTATTTTTTACGACATCACAATTAAATATGTAATATATCCTTATTAGTGACCGAGTTTGATATAACTACGACAACTCTGATCTACAGCACGTTGATTGGATTGTAACAATTAGGTTTGAAACCAATTTCATTTTAATTGCTTGGCTAGGTGTTTGTTGAATAGTAAGCTCTCAATGGTGAAATCAATTTGCAAACTTGGCTTGATTTATTAAACCATGGAGCTACTACAATTAAACACTATGGTAACATCCCAATCAAACAAAGGGCAGAGGAACTGGCCCCAAAGATAAACAAAGGGTTGTATCTGTTTTGTCATATTTAAAAAGTCAGCAATGTAGTATTCTCAAAATTCTTTTTCAGCATTCATTTTGACAATGTACGTACCCTACACTGCTGTAGCCAAGGGCCGCTTCAGACTTAATTCCTACTCATTTTAAAAGGAAGAGTACTTTCTATTTCTGGGCAAACATACACTAAAATTTCTAGTTCTGATGCCACCTTTGACCAATTGGGAGTAGTTCCATACACACTTCAAGAATGGGGTAGTAAGATTTTTTTTTTGTTTTTTTTTTATGCAGGCCTGTAGCTATTTCCAGTTATTTTTTCAGTATGCATAATGTGCCAAAAACAGTGGGTAGCTTAAATGGCTGTTTTTTTTTTTTCATTAGTTTAGGGGTGAATTTGCTGCCTTAATATTTAAGGTTGGGTAGGAACTTGTGCATTAATAGAACAGCACTTTTCAAAAGAGCAATTTTCCTGTTCTAGGACTGCACGGCCTCTTTTTTTAATAAAAAGGGGTACTTTCCATTTGTGACATAGTAATAAAGGTATATACCCCTCATCCCCTCCCTTTGGCTACACAATTTATTGCAGCTGTCATAGGAACGTAGGAAGACATGGCACAATAATGGGAAGGGGGAGGAGGGTGGTTCTTGCCCTAAAGTTTTCTCTTACAGACAAATAATGCTGACATGAAGCTTTTCCTGGAAAACCACACATTTTGCCCAGAAATTTTTCAACTGTTTTATTTGGGAAGGGTGAGCTGTAGATGTCCCTTCAACCCTCATAAGCCTGTGGTGGCTATTTGCAAGAGAAAGAGGAAGCTGCTAAATTAACTAAAACTCCTTGTCTGAAAATAAAGAGTTGGGTGACTGTAGTAAGTTAGATGAAGTTTTACGGCCCAGTTTCTAACCAATTGGTTTAAGTCGAGCCAGCCACGGCCTTTTTTCCAGTTGTGGCTCACTGGCTTGTTTTCTCTACTCCATTGCTTATGCTGAGCACCAAGCACAATTGCAGTAGGTTTCATTTTTTAAGTCTTCAGTATGACCCGGCCAGGATTCAAACCCTAGACCTTCGGGCTGCAAGGTCTAGGGTGACTGTAATATACTGTTCAAAAGTTGCATGCACCAATAGAACTAAGCAAAACATCACAAACAAATTCACTGACTTTTTCTTTCACTTTATTACAATCTATTTACATCAAATTAAAGGAGCTTATCTGATGTCTTCAGCTTTTAGCTTCATTGTGAAGCCATGCTATGACATCATATATAGCTCTTCAAAGAATACAGTAATTTATCTTTTTAAAGGTCTGAAGAGTTAAAGCTACTGTAAAAGAATTGACACATCAATAACCATTCAAACTGTAAATTATCCTTTTTCATTGGTTAAATCCCAAATCCAAATGCATATCTAAACAGGTAAAATCTTCACCCATGCACAGTGTTTCCACAACTCAAACAAAAACTTCCTGAAATAGTCTTCTATCCCAAATTTCCTGAAATTTGCAAGAACACTCCCTGCAATTTGTCAGTTTCTTCTAGGGAACTATAACAAAGGTATAGCAGAGAGCCATCTTATATCTGAATGGGAAAAGGTCTTGGCCTGTCCAATTTGAGTAAAAAAAACATTATGTCTTCAAATTTCTGAATTTCTGGAAATTTTTATAAATTATATACTTTTTCCCAATAGTTAACTAAACAGTACCATGATTCCCTAAAATTTCAGAAAGTGCTGAACACATACATCAGAAACATTTACTGGTATAGAAGAAGTGTACAAACAATTTCAACATACAGCAGCATCTGCAATGCTGTTTATATTAAATACTAATACACAAAGGTTCAAGACCTTTGGGTCGTCAAGTGGCAGAGTGGTCTATTCCAACTACTGTGCACCAATGTTTCACATGTGCATGGGTTTGAATCCCGCTCGATGTACATGGGTTTTTCTCTGGGTACTCCGGCATTCCTTCCACTTGGATTATAGGCTTGCCTCTAAAATCGGTTGCCCAGCCGATGAAGTCGGTTGCTCGCCGGACTGAAGCACCTTCCGGTGGACCAGTTAACTAGCCGACTTTGCTTGCTTTTTTGTTCAAGACCATTAGTCCAAGTGTTTGTTGTAAATTAGTACTAAATTACGATAATCAAACTCTGTGTCCTTAGTTTACAGTCAAGATTCACAACTTTCATTATATGCATAGATATAACCAAAGAAAATTACGGTGTATGCCTTAGTGGATTATGCACAGCTCATACCAATTTCCTTTGAGACACCGCATTATACATTCACTCCCCATTACACCCTTGAATGCTCTCCATACAAGCCCCAGACCCCACCACTGCCCCACCACAGTAATGTCCACCACCCTCACAACAGTAGATGCCTCTTAATGTCAGGTTTATAGACTACCGCAAGTGGCATGGGAGAGTAGGAAGCAGACCCCCCTCCCCCATCTCGAAACTTTTGAAAAAAGGTTCAAATAATGAAGTGACAGTCCATTGCCCACCTGCAACATTATGGACAACTTTTCACACTATACAAAAACAATTTTAAAAGATATCATTCGAATATCAGTTGATTGATCAATGAAGTGTCATGACATGATTACATCATAAGACACACATCTAACCACAATTTTACTTGTGATGAATAAAAAATCTGCCACCTGTGCTTACATTGCTTCATAAGCACATTTTATTATCTTTTCTTGACTATAAACATGAATGTAGACCAGGAACCACTCTACAACAGATTATCCCAGGGCAACATGATTCAATATGATTTGAAAAAGTTGGCAAAACAGAAATGAGGTAATGAATAGATCATGACAATTGATAAGGTCTATGGAAAGAGAAAAACATCAGAAATGTTCAGAAAATGACATTTTGATCATTTTGACATTTAGATACAGTTTGTGAAGATGAATACTACACATTTTCAAAGAAATACATTGTATACGCATGGCATTACAAGAGGAGCTAATGATTTGTGATGAGACATTTGACTAGCTACTTTATGAGGCTTTATTAGGTAGGGGAAGAGCCAGTGTATAAAATCACCCTCCAAACTCGAACCCTGAGAGATGTTTTTACAGTAGGTCACTAAAGGTACACCCAGACAACATACTGTTATACAAGCTAATGCTGTTTTTAATATGCTTCTCTTTGTCATGTGGCAATCACTTTTAAAAGATTTAAGCAAACACTTTACAAATAAAAATTTATTTACACTTGTTGACAACTTATTCTTTAGACATTCATGTGTCTGGTATGAGCCCCCTCCCCAACCGACCCCACCCTCACATACCAAAACAGCTGATGGTTTGCTTCCGTGCATCCCTAATCAGCTTACCCTTCCTTCCCCCTTCCCAATGCACTCTTCCCTTCTCTTCTTTCCTCAGAATAATTGCTGGGAATAGTATCCCTTTCTCACTTCCATTAACTTTTACAACAGGTTTAGTACAAGTTGGATATAATGAATGTCTATCTCAAAACATTTCCAAGATATCAACTAAATTAATCTAAACCTTCCCTACACCAAAAGTCAACAGGTACCCTTTCCACCCCTGTGAAATGTTCTCTGAAGAGAAATTTCTCATCTACCCCAACCCCTCCCCTTACACACACGCCACACTGACTGGGACTGTGTCCATCTCATCATCACTTTTCAAAGGTTATACATCAAGCAGTAGGCCTCTGTGATTCCTTTACATTCAAAGCTCCTAGGGGCTGGGGTAGATGGAGCTCCCAGGTACTTCATCTCTATTAAGTAAACAGTCGATAATGTTCCCCAGCTGATCCCTCCTCAAAATGCCAGTTTCTTCATCAGCAGATACACATGCATGTCTTGTTCCACCCCATGAAGGTTGTTGGCATCACCTTGGAGTCGCATCAGTAACCCGCCAAAAGACACATAGGCTGATCTGTAAAAGGAAACAGAAATAAAAGAGAAAGTTGTACTTATTTGCCAACAAAGTCACATCAAGAAAGGTGAATGAAGCTCCTAGCAATTACTTTGCCATGTGAACATGTGATATTTGTCCCCTTTGCTAGATGACCAAAGAGCAGTCAGTGTTACAAAATAGTCAGTGTTACAAAATGAAAATGTAGAAACAAGGCAAGGGGGACTTGGGTATGAAGTTTCCACCAAATTCTTGCCCACCCAGTGCCCCCTCCCCCAGTAGGAAATTCAAGAGGTAAACAAACAACCCTTTCATATTTGAAGCCCCAATAAACTAACAAAAAAAAACCCCTCCCCAGCTTTCTCAATAGAAAAGTTTCCAACTGTGCCACTGTAAGCAACAGAGTGCAATACATGTGCTCTTCAATCAAAAGAGCAAAATTCACTGCAAAAAGAGTGTGCCCAGTGACCATTCCTTATGAACTTTGCCCGAAGTAGAGTGACAATTCACTTGAAGAGAGTGATACTTCACACACATGAAATGAAAAATCACTCTATTTGAAGTGAATTTTCACTCCACTCCTCTTGAAATTTACTCTTACTAGGAGTAGTCTCTCAGCACACCCTTATGAAGCGAATTTCACTCTTTTGTTTTAAGAGTGCACCTACTGTTGAAACCTTAAGAAACTGTTCCCTACACCATGAATGAATGGGCCCTACAACTTGAACAATAGCTGACAGAAATTTTCAACTGTTCAATAATGCTGGTAGGCTTTGAGATGGCAAAGAAGAAATTGCTGTTCCAACCATATGTTCTATGAGAAATGTGGGCAAGATATTCTTGTGATGTACTCCAGCTGTCTTATGAGCAGATAAAGAATTAATGGAGCACAATTGATCGACAAAGCAAAACAAGCAAAAACAAGAAAGATCAATGGATACCTTATACGGTACCCTCCACATTTAAATAGCCTATTGGTCTCAGGGCTTCTTTGAACTTTACTTTTTTTATCTAGATCACACTATATAACTCATTCGTGTTGGTGTGCATGTCGTTCAATCTCATCTAACTATCTCACATTCAGCAGCCTGTACTTATGATGATCAATTCACCTATAGAATCTGCCATTTTGCTGACAACCATACACATATTTAGGGTTTTCCATTTTTAGTTGGTGACTGCACTTTCTTTGACATATATTCAAACACTAGCATCACTCTGGTCAATGATTACAAGGTGCATATGAAACCAGTTGCCCTAAGTTGCCGACAGCTTACACACATTAGTGTGTGAATATGACCTTGGGCAATTTGTAACTCAACACAGGCTACTACAGAACTATCTGAGAGGTGAACTAGACAGGTATTTTTTTTTTTTTTTATGTTGGAGGAGTAAAGACTTAACATAGTAGAGAGGATTTTTACTGTCTAAGGCAAGATTTGTTGCCCTTTATAAAGAGAAACATACCCAAAGCAATTGGAGCTAGTTAAGTTTAGCCTTCATTTCCAGGGCAGTGCAGCTCAGCACCACCCCTTGCCCCTTGCCTTAACAATTCAAGGATGTGCTCACAGTATAAGTGGTGGGCCCTGCCCTAATCTTTGCCTAGAAGTATAACTAAATGTCAGGAGATCTGCCTGGCTTAAAGCTATATTTCCATGTGGCATAGGCAATTTTAGGTTCAAATATGCAGCATGCAGAAAGGAGATACCCCCTACCCTTAGACACCTGTCCAGGAAGATGATCGAAATACCCCTAATTAAAATGCCCAGATCAACCCCCTACCCTTAGACTACTTCCCCAAGAAAAAGATCAATGTACCCCACTCTTAAAATACCAAATGGGTACATCCCTGTAATTTTATCTTTATCACATGTATAAATTGAATGTTAATATACAGATCACTTCTCTAACATAAACGCTCAAAAGCTACTAGGTCAAGGCCGGTCGACCTTTACACATGGCTTTAATACCCTGAACTACTGTGTATGGACATGATATGGGTTTAGCAGCTATGTACACATGTATAGACCTGAATCAATCAATACACATACGTGAATACCTTCCTGTAACACTTCCCAAATGGCCTGTCCTGAAAGCTCAAATTCAGGTAGGGTATGAGGTGTGAATTAAATGCCCCCGAGCTTTCCCTACGACTGGTAGTTTTCAATTATTAAGCAGTCACAATATTCCCACCTATTTAAGCCAGAGCGTATTTACACCAATAAATCACAGTTGTTGTTCATGTTGCCAGGGTTGTCAATTCTAGCAAACTATAGGCTTACATCTTTCCCTGGATAATTTGATACATTGCATTTATATTTTATGAGCACCATGCAGCCGATACAGCCTGCTGAATAATTTACAGTACTAGCAAATTTGAAGTTGATTGGTGCTTTTATCTTCCATCAGCAAACTAGATGACTGTTTCAGCTTAAACCATTCATTTAAACATCTGTATACATGTATAAAGAATCACAAATTTGCCACAACTGAAAGCTTTGACAAAGCTTGTAGCACTGTCTATGGGTCTAATTTTTTTCATGGTTCTCATCCAAATTATCCCTGGTGATTCAGTAAATTTGTAGAAGTAAAACTGCATGGGCTTCTTGTAATACAGATTTCATTCCTTTTGAACACAAAATATCATTCCCTGGACCCCATATACTCTATACATACCAACATAACACATGAGGTAGGAGATACATGTACATACACTTTGTTTTACAGTAGCTTACATCTGCAGCGGTCCCTCAACTTTTTCTTTTTTTTTTTTTTTCTCATGCACTTTCCCAATGATAAGCCTTTCCCCTCCCAAATGTTAACAGCACCACAGAGACTGGTAACAAAGCATCTGCCATCAATGAACCCCCAAACCGTTCCCCTCCTTCCCCCAGCCCCCCCCCCCACCCCCAAAAAAGCTGTTACAGTAGTAATTGTCTCTTAAAATCTACAGTTTGATTTCAGCCCTCATGGAATAGATCTTTTTGGGGGAGGGGGCAAAGTAACAAATTTTAAAACTACAATAATTATGCAGCCCAGTGCTACTAGGTCCACATGGCTCTCCAATATCAGGGCAGTCTGTAAGCACCTGCATCCATTATTCTCCTAAAGAAAAAGACTTCCAGCAAATAAACTATGTGGAAACCCAACAATGCAGGATTTGCATCTACTCTAGTTTGTCTCAGTCATAGCTATCAGCTTTAGAAGCAGCAACTCTACCAAACAGATGACAGGGACACTAAACTCATTACACTCTACTGTCCCACCTGAGAAACCCTTCATCACCTATGTCCTATACAGCTGTCACTGTCAATAATACAATGTGAAGATCAAGACCTTTATGATGTATAACAATGTCCACAATGCATAATCAAATTAAAGATAATGTTTCCCACAGCGTCCCCTTCCAATCCAATTCCCAGCTTAGATGACTAATTCAGGCTTTTATTTAGGATCATTTTATGCTTCTCTCTCTTTTTTTTTTCTCAGGATGACAGATCTGATGAAGTCATACAGTCACAAAGGCTAAGTCATACATACAGTAGCCATGATTCATTTCTCTGTACTACAGAATGCACAGCACAAAAGTGCTTCAAAATTATTTTCTTGTAGACCTCTGTAGGGCCAGTAAGTACAGTGCGTATGCCATACAGTAGTGTCCACATGGAGCACACAGATTATTCACAATCAAATGCAATGATAACCAAGCTCCCTGACATAACTATGGTAGCAAATCTTGGGTACAAACATGGCAGTGTATATATCATACATTACCAGGGAGGCTCACTCAATACTTAATTTTATTCAGTAACAGCTCACATCTGAATCATCATAATATACAAGATTAATACATGAGGGGCCAGTGTACATGCCATCATGTCACAGTGGCTCACAGACAGCGTTTTATTCTAGGAGTTAGTGCTGAATATTTAACCACTCACATCATACTACAAACTTCTTGGGGTTTTATATGTACAGTTTAATGTCCAGCTCCCTCAAAGAAGAAATCTGCCAATCAAAGGGGACTACATAGTTAACACAATGGCACATTGTGCCCTAGTACATTAAAATGGATGAGCAATGGCTTGAATCAATCCCAGAGGCCAGGGGATGGATGTACCATCAGTGGGGGAGATGGGGAATTCAGTCAGAGGAGGCAAAAATGACCTGTAGGGGTGCTTTGAAGTATAGCTCGATAGCCTATGCCTCAATACAGTAAAAATCTAAAAAGGGCACCGACAGACAATTTAAATCCATCGGGGGAGGGGGTAGCGACCCCCCTGAATATATGGACTTATATGGATGTTCCGCCACTGTGCACCATACAATTGACAGCTGCAACAATCAGCAGGATAAGCACTGGCCTGAGGTCCTCCTGCAGTCTCCCTGAACAGACGGTGAATCAAGAACACCTTCCCTTGGCTATGCAGAAAGCCGGTTGACTTGTGATAAACACAACCAGCTTACCACACTGCCGAAGGATGGCCTCTACTTCTTTGTATACCGGACTTGATGCAGAAGATTCTAGATTAAAAGGTTTCTCCTGCAGAAGCTCCATGTCACTGGTCAGTTGGTAAATTCATTTCTTCACATGAACATTCAATTCCTTCTGTGTCCATGCAGGTCTGCCTCTGTTCAAGTGGCCATTTTCTTATTAGCTTTAATGCCCCCCCCTCCCACAGTAAAGTGCCCACAATTATGACTGTGAATCAGTCTAAATCTTTACTGCAATTGTACAGAGTAAAGGCTCAACAAATCACCATTTACTTTCCCAACAAGCCTTCTTGACGAATTCACTCCATCCTCACATGATCAGTGATCTATGCACTTGATACACAGATATTCTTCTTTAAACCATGGATAGCCAAAACCCCAAAGTTGCATGCCCAAACTTTAATTGCCACAAATTTATGCTTGCAATGAAGCACACTACAATCAAAACATAATTTTAATTAAAAATAGCAAACCTTTCTATGAATAAAGGAAGGATAAGCAACTCTGAAGAAATTCAAGATAGTTAGTCGAAAATACAAACTACCAATGTCATGAATTAATTTGAGCATAAGATCTTTAAGAAGTCATGTCTATTGAGAGGAGGAGGGGTGAAATTGCTTGCATTTAATTGATTTAAATTGATCAGGTCTTCAACCAATTGAAACTTCTGTTCTTGGCGTTCATCAAATTGGAATAAATACATTGGATGGCTGTTCAAACAAAGCATACCATGAAATTATGAAGAACGTGTTACCGTTGGTATTCTGGATGGCTTTCAGATTACATCATGATACAATATCAAAGTTGTATCCAATTCTTAGAGAAAAATTTTTGGCATGAGTTCACTGATCTGATGAAACCAGAACTTAAACTCATTTCAAAGAAAAAATGAGTATATACTTGCAAAAGAAAAAAAAAAATACAAAAAAGAAAAAACCATGGTGATAGGGGTTGGTAAGATGTGGCTTTATGACTTCCTGGGTAAGGACAAAAGGAGCTATTGCAGAGCTATTGAATTGCATTTAGAGCTGACATAGTCAAAGGTCACAGGGACAACCAATTGCTTATCAGCTTGAAAACATCTGTATCCGAACAGGATGCTACTCCGGATGTGAAACCAGAATCGAGGGGAGGGTGTTAAAGCAAAAATTTGTTAATACAGACTGTACACTTGATCAATGGGTACTGATGCCTTGGATGTTTACTGGTTGAAGGCAGTGTGACTTGAATGTACGTAGGATTGTACAGAGGTCTATCATTAAATGTATGAAGGAATATTTATGACAAATTTAGTTAACAAGGTCTTTAAAATGAGACTGGCAATTTGCCCTACATTTTTGATGTATGACATAAATTCTGTCATAGCTTTGAATTCCATCTTCTTTTTATTGATATCGTATACTGGATGTGAATAGTTTAGTTCATGAACAACATTTAGTGCATAGGCAAATGAGACATAGCCTAATCTTTTACCTTACTTGGAGTGACCAACTGTAAAGTTGATTATTAAATCAAGCTGAACCACCCATCCTAAGTTCCTTTAAAATATTGTATGGCACAGAGGCTGCTATTTGCACATAGACCTAATGTCACCACAACTTTTGGTCCACTGTTTAAAGGTCTAATTGCCTCATCTTTACTTTTGACTATGTAAATCTCACCAATCAAAATGCAGCAAATTAGTTCCCATCATGCCTCAGACCTCAGTATCACAACATACTATTCAATACCAAGATTAAGTGATCAATAATTTGATGTAATTTCCTAAATAAAGTCTAAAAAAAGGTCACTAACCTATTGTATGCACTCTACGAACAAACAAAATTCACTCTAAAAGGAGTGTGCACTGCATAACCACTCCTAGTAAGAATGAATTTCACCCAGAGTAGAGTGAAAATTAATTCACTCCAAACAGAACAATATTTCATTCTATGTGTAAGGTATCATTCCCTTTTGAGTGAAATGTCACTCTAATTGGAGCAAAATTCACTCTCATAAGGAGTGGTCACTGGGCATACTCTTTTTGGAGTGAATTTTGTATAAATATGGACTAGTAACAGTCACCTTAATCCACTGAACAGCCAGGTCACCCCAAATACAAATCTGCACATACTGTAGATATCCACGGAAGAATTCAAAATTCTGCATACACTTTTTTTAATTTTATCGATACGAAGGCCTAATGTTTATATCCACTCTTCCCCCTTCTGATACTTTCTGTGGGGGAAGAGTGCAGTTGGGTGGGGGCTTAGTTTTCTATTACCTGAGAAATTTGCCTTACGTTTGTTTCAAAAACTTTGCCTCAAAATGGTCATGTTCCAACTCCAGGGTGGATTGCATCCATCCCCTTTCCTCACCCCTATCTGAGCTATTTTTCCCCACCCCACCCCAGCAATTATGCCAGTATATATGATAAAATCAGTGAAATTCATAGTTTTTTATATTATGTGGGTATTTTGCAAAGAAATTGCTTCAAAATTTTGCATTTGTATGCTATATTTGAAAAGCTTACAAAATGCACTTGCCAGATAAATCTGAAAAAGTGAATTTTTGATAAAATTTCCAAAACCTCTATCTTGCATCAGCAATTACTGAACTACAAAACAAAATCCAGACTGACTTTCACATGTGTAATGTATTAACATATCAGATCACCTCTAGTGTGTATATATTCAGTACTGTACAGTAGTATTTTCATTGTTACATAAAATGACTCATACCATATAATGTATAGTCCTCCATCCCATGCACAATATATACTGTACATGGCTACTTCATAAAGCAGTACAACTGCCTACATATAGTGTGTACTGCCAGGCTTCCTTCGAAACTTCCTTCAGTCGCAAGATGTGTAAGACATGTCATGAGTCACTCTCTATCACCGTGTTTACATCCAGTGGAGAAATCTCACCCCATGAAGAGTAATTATAATTAATAGCAAGTAAAGACCTATTAACGCCACCGTGACGATCTATCTCCCGCATCGTCATGAAAGCATCAATATTCCAATGCAGGGAATGAGAACAGTTGTCTTAAAAACTAACAGTCTGACTGGAATATGGGGATAGGAATCTGAAATTTTAATGCATGTAAATATTTGAGAAAAAAATAAGAAAGCTTTTTTTATCAAGTTATAATTAATTTAATAATTGTAATGGTCAGGTGACTAAACTCAGTATTGGTTAATGGACCACCATACAGTGAGCAGACTTGAAGCAAACAAGATATTAAACTAATTATCCAAAGCTGAAAATGATTTTGAAAGAACATGACTACACTGTCTTTCGATAAGTTTCAATATTTCATGAGTCAACCCTAATGCCACTTACTGAACCCTTCTAGTCTTGACATTTTGTTTCAAAATCATGGAGAACATGCAGACAAGAAAGTAAGAAATCTGGACTCATGGTTGAAAAAGTCAAAGCAGAGCAATCCCTCAGCCTAGAAAGGGGGGGGGGGATGGGCAGGGGTTCACCCCTAGAAATGGTTTTTCCTCCATTAAAATAGAAAATTTCCATGGCCTCTGTGTCTTTTAGTATACATCTTGCCCCCATAAAAAATATCCCCCCACCCTTTAGAAGCTATCTCTCCCCTTCAGTACCTTGTCTGGCTATACTGGCCTGCAGCAGATTGGACTGGCTCGCTGGCTAGTGCATCTAAAGTATTAGAGTGATCTGGCAACTCCTGATCAAGTAGGAAGACAACCAGGGTACAAAGAGATAAACCAGTAGGCCTACAGGTATGAACCTTAAATAGGATTAGGCCCCATGCAGGCATTTCAACCCTACAACCGACGGCAGGGACCCATGCAGACACATACTTTGAATGGAGATGCAAGCCATGCAGGTATTTCAACCCTGCATGGCCCGGGGACTTTAGGTACCCACGAAAAAACTATTGCAGTACTTTTAATGGAGCTGGAACCCACACACAGGCATTTCAACAGTGCTAAGGGACTGCAGGTGACCCATGCAGATACATACAAAACATTTGAATGGAGCTAGAAACCCATACAGGCATGAACCTCAAATTGGACTGGGACCCTACAAAGACATGAACCATAAATGGGACTGGGACCGATGAACCAGGTTCACAGCAGTGTAATCCAATCCTGAGGACCCAAGGAGGAGTTGGGACCCAAGGAGGAGTTGAGACATGAATATTCAGCACTTTGTTCAAGAGCACTGTAACCTATTTTTACAGAACTCTACATCCCCTAAGAATACAACTTGGGTACTTGTTAACCCCTCCAGTATCAACATATCCATCTACAGCTACAGCTTCAAGTCAGTGCGTAACTAACATTGCTTTTTATGTGACAAAATGGGAGTATAATACTATAATACCTACTCCATGTCTGTCATCCAAACTACTACTGTCAACATTGACAAATTTCCCCTACAAATAATTGAATCAAGTTGACAAAATAGATTCCTATTTTTTTATTATTACTGTTTTTTTTTTCTTTTAATTTAGATTTGATACCCTTACAGTATAACCATATCAAAGCAAAGATCTGTCACAATAAAAACCAAGAACCCATTGTAAGATTAAAGTTTACATAGGGATAACATAAAATTTTAAACAAGGGCAATTGTTTTTTCAGTGGCCACTATTGCACTGGTCCGCTGATAAATTCAAATATGTCATACTGCCCTGCTCGGCAAGCTCTCCTTTTATCTCTGTAACTGTCCCCCATTATGTGGTCCACAGTGATAGGGCCAGTGTAATTTTCATTCACACAACTTCTAACAAGACCACCAGGGCTGGAAAAATGCATTTTTCTAGGGCACCAAGTTAAAAATTCTCATAGTTATGTACATATGGCTAACTCCATGAAGTTGGGGCACAATTTGTGACCTATAGGTTCCAACTTCCAAACAACCTTTTCATCAATTTAATGTTATATCTAGTTCACTTCAAACAAGTTCAGGCAAAATCGAAGGATTTCTAGCAAATATTTGGTAAAT
>WURT03103428.1:0-30643 GCA_009936505.3 Holothuria glaberrima
ACGGTCTTAATGTTAGAATGGACCTTTTTTAACTTGCTCCTTTTGAACTTACTTTTTACCAGTTTCACTCAGCCCTCGATCCCAAAAGTTTTCGTTTACTTTAATGTGGAGATTATATCTCCTTTTCATCATTGTGGTCGATAGTTATGACACATAAAATTAGGCTTCGAATGTATCTGTAAACTTAAATGGTTCGCAACAGGTTGATGAACCTTTTGGTTTTATATTACTGATATATGCTGTGTCATTTTCATCTTAAGGGAGTTCTAAGATTCTCATACGTACTACGTTCAGCATTAAATACAGTAGATATGACATTTTTGAAGGGACAATTAATTGAAAGGAAATTAATTAAGCAAAGATGGCACAAATTCCCTAAAGATAGGGCACATATTTGTACAAAGCCCTGTTGCGAAGTTTAAACACTTTTACATTAACGACAAGAATCATTATACTGTTCTACAGATATTAATGTCGTTAAATCCTATCTAACTAACTAACTACAGATATTAATAATTGTAAAGTAGCATGTGCAGAACAGCAGAAGAGAGTGAAGGTATGACGAAATTTAAAATGGACACGAAAATGTCCAGCTAATGCACTCTAAGACGGGGGTGTAAGACGACGTACATACATTTTCTCATTAGGAAAATTTGTGCCGTTTAATTAATTGCTCTGGAAGTATTTAGTGAAATCAACCACGGCGCATTTGGACGGGCAGGGTGAACAACCTTATTTCTCGTTATTATCCTCGACTGAGGTCATGTTTTGAAATTGTGCCTGAGTGGGATCAAAATCGAGACATTTGTAGTAGTCGAATTAATTGCAAGGTAGTGTCTAGGGGTCCTCCCTGTGAAATTGCGTACCTGCTGAAACAATCGAATATACCTTTTTACGTCCTCCCACATTTACCGAATATTTTGATACGGGTACAATTTCAGGACAAAACCTCAGTCGAGGATAACAACGAGAGCTTTGGTTGTTCCCCCTGCCCGTCTAAACGGTGCACTCTGGTTGATTCCACAAAATACTTTCAGGCCAACGGACTTCCAAATTAGGCAATGTCATCTCAAACTGCTTCTTTGGGGCTCTGTTCATTAGCAGGACATTTTCATGCCAATTTTAAGGTTACTTCATACGTTCACCTCTTCTGCACGTGCTACTTTACACTTTTTATATCTATGAAACAGTGTTATGACCCTTGTCGTTAATGTAAAAATATTCAAACTTCTCAACATGGTTTGCAATTACTGTACCAAACTGTGCTCAGTTTGTGCAATCTTTTTGAGGGCTTGGAGTAGCTAGTGTATCTTAACAATAAAGACCGATAAACTTGTTGAAAAGTAAGGGTTTACATTTGCTATTTGTACTGGGTGTGAATAATGAGCACTTTAAAAATGTTGCAATTCATGCAGCACTGAATTAGGTTGCTGCTCAGACCATTCTAACAATGTCATTTTGTATTCTATCTGTCAGTTGAGCAGTTTGTAGGTTGTAGGAGGCAAATGAGCAATGTTCGTCATTAGGAGCGCAACAGCAAAGTAAGATGTGCATGCAAGATTCCGGGAAGTGAAAGAAAGAACATGTGTGAGAAAACGTGACACTAAGGGGTGAGAGATAATCTTGGTTAAATATTTCTGCTGATTTTGGTAGACTGGTACTGGTAGCGTTAACTTGATAATTGAGGAAGGCAACTTATAAGGGTGAGTTTGTTATACTTGAGGACTTGGCGAAACTTAGTTAACTTAGAACTAAGTTAAAAGTCCATGTACCTCTAAAGCCCGGCAAGTTTGGTTTCAAGCCGGATATTAAATGTCTCTTTAATCGATGTTTTTAGGGTTTCAATGTTTCCCTCATGTTCCCCTTAAGCCTTACCCGAGCTTTTCAAACTCGTTTTCTTTAATTTTCTCAATTCACTGGAGAATTCATGGCGTCACAAAGATATTAATTTGGTGTTGCCATGAGCATTATAGCTAGAAGTGTTAATTTCGGGGATTAATAAATCACATAATGTTATTGTGCGTACACGTATGTACGTGCATCTTGCTCATAGAGTGAGCTTTATTACAGTACGACATGACCGGCTGACCCGAATTCGGTTATCTGAGAGAACTATTTAATACTTTGCAAAAGCTATGTAAATACAACGGTGTGATAATTAGGCCTTAGCTGGAGTTGCCTTGCCTGAACTCGTGTACTGATTTGCTACTTCATTTAGAGACCAAGCAGAGTAGTCCCACTCAGTAAGAAATATAAGGTACCAGGCTAAAGAAACCATGTAACAACGATGTTTTGCTCCTATAACCTTACTGTTTGATTATCAGCGAATTGTGGATGCTTTTTTAGTATTAGTTAGACGAGTAGGTCAAAAATGTAAAAGCCCGTCGCTAAGCAAGTAGCATGCTCCAATAATAACGAAGTAGGTTTGAACCCATCCGGAAGTGACTCCTCACTTTGTCAATGAATAGCAAGATAATGAGTCCCGGTGGATTCTCGTTCACTGTTAAGGATCTAGAATTACCAGGCTAGTTACGGTTGTCCTGTCTGCTGCAAGTTATCCACGGTACTGCATTGCTCGCTCATGCGTGAGACATTTGTACTTTACAATCAGTCTAGAACGCTACCAAGCATCATGGACAGACATATGATACAAGACTCCAACGGTTAAGATTGACGGATGTGTATAAAAAAGATCAACAGAGACTTTATTTAAAATTATTTCTCGCTAAAAGGATATCTTCCCTTCACTTCTACTTTCCTTTCCATTCCTTCCCCCAAAAGGAGTGATATCTGTGTACCCCACTACCGTCGTAAATTCAGTAAATCAAATTATTAGTAAATTTACCTTAATTGAAAGAAATGAAAGTGTTCATGATAGGTTTAGTACATGGAGTAGCTGCATTGTTATGTACGTACCAATCAACTTCTTTTTTAAGGTTATTCTTACAGCCTAATCTGGGAAGTTCCTTTTTGCGAGTTGAAGGGCTCTCCAATTTAGTTTCTTTGTGCAAAGCCCGGGCCGTCGTCTCCTCAGCGCCCGGTTCTTTTTTAGTTGGGTCTCCGATGCGTTTCCCGCTACCTAATAGATAAAATGTCACAATTAGGGTATTGATATAAAGTTTAGCTGATGTGGTAAGGCAATGATGTCATTACAAGTTACTCAAGAGAAACAACTAAATTGATTACATCTACAAATCACGGTAACAATGTTTGTTCTCTTGTAAACTCACTTGTTTGTTTTGTTATATTCGCGTTTCTAATTAACAAAAAGAGATCTTACATAGCCAATGGATTGAAAATTTAATTTGTCTGACGAAAGTTTACTCTCGACTCTGAACGACTGTGAAATTGAGGACCTACGAAATTATCCCAGATCAAAGACGATGTTTTCAAATTAAATTTCTCAACATGTTGTAAAATGATGAATGTCTTTATCTTATAACACTAAGACGATTTCGGCCGTTCGACTTTAAAGTGACATAGAGGTTAGAGGTAAGGATAACTCAAATGATAGAAGAAAGTGGTCACAAACGTCCTCAAATAGTCACAAATATTTTGAAGAATTTATCTTTATGATATTAGTACTATAAATTATTTTAGATCAGTAGAATGTGTTTTGTTTGGCATAGTCCTAATGTTTTACCAGCTAGCAGTAGCTTGTTTAAAGATGGAGGGGGCACATCCCCCACTTCCGAAGTCAGTCGGGGGAAATCACTTAGTCTGGTGATTTAAGGGCTATGGGAAGAGGAAGAGGAAAAGATTTAGGAGACATAACAGTGCTGTAGTCTGTGGGGGGAGGCAGGGGACTACTGCCTCCTGCCTCCTGAGATTTCCAAACTGTTAAAAAAAAGTTGTTCTTCTTAAAAACAAGTACAGAGATGCTGGAATTTTCCCTGTCTACATTATGATTTTAGGCCCCGAAAACCTGAAAATTCTCATTTAAGGGTGCTTGTTTACCCAAATTGTTCCCTCGGAAATCCATCGGACCCCCACCATGGAAGCGTTTTCATGTGGATTTCACTGCCTGACGAATAAACCACCATCCACGTCAACGAACACCGCTTGAATACACCACCATAAACACTAGCTACCGATGAAATTGCCAATGATCACCTCCCCTTAAACCATTTGAGGCTAACATTAGCCCGCCAAAAACTTACGAGTTTTCAAAAATTATAAATCCACAACACTGCATCGTAGAGACTTGTTTTAGTTTCAAAAGAAAGCCCATGAAAACATCTTTGATATAATATAATTTTGAGGGGGTGTCTCTACATTTTTTTTTCAAATTTTTATTGAAAGTTTGTTATGATTCGAAAATAAGAAAATTTTCCCAAAAATCAGCGGAAAGGGGCTTTTGCTTAAAAAAAATTCTGAGGCCCTGGAACAAGGGGCAATCAACCTCCCAAATGTTTTAGAACAACCCTGGTCCTTCACAAAACAGAGAGTTATAGGTGGTGAGGTGAATCAACATGTGAATTATGAGTAAAATTGTCAAAAGAGGGGAAAATGATCTAAATTTTGCCCAAAAATGGTGTTATTTTTTTAAAAAAATCCCTAGCTTCCTAACCCTACCACCTATTCTCATTCTGTAAAAGAAATGTTTTTTTGCAAGTTTCTGAGCCTATAAATACTAATCAAAGTGGTATGCTGCCATCTATTCCACCCAAAACAACATGAGTCACAGGAAGGATACACTTACACTGTAGCCTTATATACACTGTACAAACGGATGTACAATACATATACACAGTGCTGTAATTAGTTTTACCCAGTGTTGTCGTGGCAATGAGAGTGTACGCTCTCATTCACACAACTCCTGTGGACCAACGCGTGTTTGTAGGTCAGGGCAGAATAGCAAACATTGCCTGCATGCATTGGGCTGTGTGGGGAATACCATATGTTCATCATTTACTATTTCTCGTGCGTGAGGCAGTAAAATTTGAGAGGCACATTTTGGGCAGATATTACTACGGTCATATCATTTCAAAATACTAGTCAGATTGGGATAAACTTGGAATCATTGAAAAGAGAATTGAATGGAAAACGTAATAAACAAAAAAATTCATAACTCCTCTCCTTCTTTCAAATTAAATAAAGAAAAAAATAGGAAAAAACGATGAAAAACATAAGAAATGACGTCGTACGCATAAATTTGCATATGAATTAGCAAAAATTACTTCACCGAAAACAACATATTCCATCTTTTCATTTGATAATTAGGTTTTTAAGAAAATATTCTTTTAAATTTGTTTAAATTATGCAACTAAGTTTACCTTGTCAACATTTCTGTATTTTTTTTTTGAACACCAAAATGGCTTAAAGGGATATAATTATTATAACTTATATAAATTATTAATTAAGGATAAGCTAAAATCAATGAGCTTTATAAAGTAACTTTTAATTATAGGGCACAAGCAGTTGCCGCAAACTTATTTTGAACAACAGCTAGATCTCACAAATATTTCCCCTATTTCCCTTCAACCATCTTTCATGATATGTTAGAACATACTATTGCATATTCAAGTTACACCAAGAAGTGAGTCTATGCAAAAATTTCTCAATTCATGCCGTGAGAAACATATCGTTATATGATTCTCAAAAGCCATTCATGAAATAGGATGCCCGGATACACTAATTCAAATTGGGATGACTGCAATTCTCCTTTAAATAAAATCTAATTTTCCTCAAGTTCTTGAAATCTAGATTTGCGGTTTCTAAAGCAAGTTTGCAAGAAAAGAATGCTTAGATGCAACTTTCAAGGTCTAAAATTGGTCATTTCTCACATTTACTTGCAAGGCCTACGTTATGGCTACACACTAACAGATGGTGGCTCCCCCAGTGTCGTACTTTAAGAGCGCTAGGTGCAAGACTGCATCGGGTTCCAGCTTTGTAGGGGTGCCAAAGCCAAAGCCGAAGAATTCAGTTAATAATTAAAAGTTTGGGCTTTCTTATGAGACCAAAGCTTCCACAAAGATAACACCATTTTGGATCTAGGAAAACTTGGAACAAGATTTTTTAATGAGTACAGGTGTAATTCCTCCCCTTAGGCAATATCCTCTTCAACTACACCCTAACCGGATAGAACAAAATCACTAAATAATGAAGATGCGTAATCATATAATCAAATTTAACGCTTAATTTATGAAGCTTAAGAAAGATAGCACCAGTTTGCATGCAAGCCGCCTCATATAGACAAAAATTTCTCACACAGTAAAGGACTTCGTCTGCCGATTCTCTTAGAAAGCACCTTAAGGCTTCCACAAGCCACAAAATATGAAGAATATGCATACAAACATACATTCATACACAAATACATGCGTACGTACGTACGTACGTAAATACATACATACATACATACATACATACATACATACGCACCCTTCGTTCCTTACCAGGACTTGTACGGAAGACCCGGTAAGGAATTCACGGGATTTCCCCCTCGGCTTGGCTGACCTCCAACTAACCCGCTAGACGTACGTGACTGGAGGGCGGGCTGCTTGCAAGGCAGGCACGTGCAGCCGCGAGAGACTTCTCATTGCAGTGACGGAATTTTCGGGCAGCTACGCCAGTTACGAGCCGCGCGTGAGCTAGGACAGACGTGCGAGAACCTACCTCTCGCTGTCTGCTCATGTGCCGCTAAGGAAGTGTCTGTGAGTGCACACACATGCCCATAACAGCCTCAGACATGCATACCCAGGCTAGGCTCACACATACATACATACATACATGCACACATGCATACATACATACATACATACATACATACATACATACATACATACATACATACATACATGCATACGTACCCACATTCAATTCCTTGCGGGGTACTAGGAAAGGACCCGATAGAGAATGAGAGAGAAATACACAGCAGCCAAGCTGCCCGCGAAGTAGGCGAGCTGTGCTACGTGCTTCAGGGCGGGCTGCCCTACAAGGCAGGCACGTGCAGCGGCGCGTAACTTCTCATTGCAGTGGCCGAATTTTCGGGTGGCTACTCCAGTTTCGAGCCGCGCGTGAGCTAGGAAAGACGTGCGAGAGCGGAGCTCACTTACATACATACATACATGCATGCATGCATGCATGCATGCATGCATACATACATACATACATACATACATACATACATACATACATACATACATACATACATACATACATACATGCATGCATGCATGCATGCATGCATACATACATACATACATACATACATACATACATACACACACATACATACATACATGCATACATACATACATACATACATACATACATACATACATACATACATACATGCATACATACATTTAATGTTTATAATTCCCTTATTCATAGATCTAAGCGCAATACAAGCACAAAAAAGAATTAAAAATTGAAAGAAAAAACCATATTAACCAAACAAATACGTTTTTAAACCCTTTTTAAACACTACCAGTGGGGGGGATTCTCTGATTGATCGTGGGAGGGAATTCCAGAGACGTGGGCCTGCTACGCTTAAGGCAGAATCACTACTATTTCTATTTGTTTTCGGAACATGGAGCCTAGTACGGCCATAAAAGGACCTAAGGGATCGATAGTGGGTGTTATAAGTACTATGCAGTACAACATCAGAAATGAGATAAGATGGTGATGAGCCAGTGACACATTTATACACAAGTACAAGTGACTTAAACTTAATGCGATAATTGACAGGTAATCAGTGTAATCTAGCCAGTTAACGGTCAATATGCTCACTTCTTCCAGCTTCACATATCAAGCGAGCGGCCCTATTTTGAATAAGTTGGAGTTTATGTAACTGGGTCTTTGTTATTCCAAGAAGTAGTTAGTTGTCATAATCAAGGCGTGAAGTAATCAATGTCCTGACGATATGTTTACACGAATTCTCATCCAGGTACTTCCTTATGCGGGCAATATTTCTAAGTTGGTGATTTAGAGTTCGGCAAAGGGCCCGTACCTGACTAGACATCGTAAAGCAACTGTCAAACGTAACACCAACATTTCTAACTTAACTAACAGAATGTGTGGCAGTGTTGCCAAATGTCAAGTTAAAGAAGATTGCGCTGTAAGATTATGGGGAGAACTAATCAAAGGAAATTCATTTTTATCCATATTAAATTTCAATTTGTAACCCGCCATCCAGTCATTAATATCTAAAATGAAGTTTTCAAGTTTTTCGAGAGCGACTATGAGATCGTTTGGTCTACGAGGGTCAAAGGATACATAAATTTGTGTATAATAAGCATATATGTGAAAAGACAAATTGTGTTTTCGGATTATATCACCAATAGGTAGAATGTAAGTTGTAAAAACGAGAGGGCCCATGACTGAACCCTGAGGTACACCACATCTAGGTGGAATGAGGTTAGAAAATTTACCATCAATAGTGACACGACTAAATCTATTCGACATGTATGATTGGAACCAATTAAGAGCAGGACCAGAAACACCCAGAGCTGATAGGAGTCTGCGAATGAGAGTCTCATGGTCTATAGTGTCGAAAGCTGCTGTGAGATCTAACATGACTAAAAACACCACTCTATTCTTATCAAGCTCATTCAAAATATCACTTTTTACTTTTAACAAATCTGTTTCGGTACTGTGAATCTTACGGTGTGCAGACTGATAGATCTCATCCAGCCCATAATATGCAGTGTAATCGCTGAACCTTTTCGCAGCAATACTCTCCAACACCTTTGCAAGAAAAGGGATGTTAGTCAGAGGTCTAAAAATTTTCAAGATATTTTGATCGAGGGAAGGTTTTTGTTCAAAGTTGGTGTTACAATGGCATGTTTCAGATCATCGGGGAAAATACCAGAGGATACAGAATTGTTTACTATACGAGTAATAAAAGGGGCAATACTAGCCAGGTTTTGCTTTAAATGCCAAGTTGGAAAGGGATCAAGGACACATGTCTTATTACAGAATCCACTTATCACTTGCTTTATTTCTTCAGTCGACGCAGACTGGTAAACAGATAACCTGTTGGTTGTTTGCACACTACCATTACCAGAAGTAATTACATCACCTGTATCGAGCTCCCTACGAATATTGTCTATTTTACTTTTGAAAAAATTTGCAAACATATTAAAATGCTCTGCAGAATCATGAACCGGTAATTATCTATTTGACTTATTAAGAAGATTGTTTACAGTGAGTAAAAGATCCTAACTACTCGTCTCGGAAATCTTGGTTTTCAAAAAAGACCTTTTTTGCCTCTGTTATAAGCTCATCAGCGATGCGCAATTGACGGTGGTAGCACTCACGATTACCCGCAGCACGGGATTTTCTCCATTTCCTTTTAAGCCCCCTGCGCTCACGCCTAGTACAGAGAGTCTCATCGTTAAACCAGGGTAGTCTACAACGAGCAGATAGAGATCTCGTGATATAAGGTGCAAAATCATTGAGCAAAGAGAGACATTTTCAGAAAATTCCTACTGAGTGCATTAGCATCAGTAATTGAGTCATCAATATATGACAAGGCCCTACCTAAATCTAGACTTGAAGACTCGGAATCAAATATCACTATATAATGGTAACTTGTAAAGATAAAATGAGTTCAAAGCTTTGCCAACGAAAGTACAATTTGAACCCAAGCCAGACCTGTCATGTACGGCTCCCCTCACTTTCTCGATGCTACCCAGAATATTTGAAAAAGGAGGGTCCGCCTGGGTGTTGACTATCTGTAGGCATGCCACTTGGTTCTCCGCTTAGTGTCATGAACTGCACCTAGAAATTTCGCCCAGGCTACGGCCTTGCACAATGAGCAATCAAACCTTATAATTGGCTTACAGAATGAGATTATGAGGGTATTTTTTTATCTTAAATCGGACAAAATAAAATTATCAAGACTTGTTCATTTCATGTGTACGTTTCGGAAGTTCATTAGCTGGCTTCTGCGTAACCTGAATTCTCCGTCATTGAAATTGAATTTCATAAAATCTGAAACGTAAAAACCTGATCAATAAGGCTTGTAGAACCAATTAACGGCGGTCTTATTACCTTATATTGCAGGAGCTCCCGGGTACTTCGTCCCTGGTTCCCACCGGGGCTCTGCCCCTGGACCCCGGAAGGGGCCCTGGCGCAGGCCCCTAGACCTCACGCTTGCGAACTCGCGCTTCGCACTCGTGGTGCACCTTTGGTGCACTTATGACACTTAACCATGTCAGTCGGGGGAATCACAGGTCATGCCCCCACCTCCTAAATCCTACACACGCCACTGTCAGTTAAGCCTTTAAAACACCGCATAGTGACTTAGTTTTGGCTAAGGATTAACATGTACTGATATTTCTGAGTAAATTCCCGGGCACTCGAACAAGTTAAGGGCTGCATTTCAATCATCTAACCCTTGCTTCGCGCATATAAATATGTTTGATATGCCCATACTACAAAGTTTAATTTGTTAAAGATTTCCAGACGTGTAGCTTATTATAAAAAAAAATTTTCAGCTTGTGCATTTCGTAGGTTCTTCTAGACCGTCGATCGGGCTGACAAAAAATAAAGGACATTTTTGTTGTTCACGGTGTCTGTCATAACATCAAATAATCACACACTTGACAGAAACATTTGAAGATTTAGGGGGACGATTTATGATTTATTCTTAATAGGAAGTGAAGGTTTGAAATATATATTTCCCGATATTATGACGAATGTCAGAGCCACCCCAGAAGCAAATAATCACACTTCGCCTGTATCTTCTCGATCGTGACATTTGTAGTGTGTATTGTAAATGTAGTACAGCGGAAACTCATCAAATCTGGGAATATGCTTTATCGTGTACAATGGATCAGGTTCGTAACTGTCCAGTGACGTGCTTCCACATTTTTATATCAAGACAAAGAAAAGCTTTCACTAAACACTGATTGTGTGATGCTAGCAATATTTCTCACTATAAATTATATACAATCTACAGTCTACAGGAAAATTTACAGGAAAATCTACAGGAAAAGTGGAATTTGAAAAGTTTTTCATTAATAAGTAAATAAAGTTAAGTAAGTAAGTAAAAATTTATTGATATCAGTCATAAAATGAGGATATAATAAAATGGATTCTGCAACATAAAAATATAAAAATACGAAAAGTATTATAAAAGTATCATCTAGTTATATGACAGTTTAAAAGCTTTAAACTTCTCGGTAAAAAAGAATATCTAAAACGTTCTGTACGCTTACGAGGTAGTGTATACAACCTACGTGGGATTGAATAACACTTATGAAGAGGACGGTCAGGATCAGCCAAAATGACTTTAGCATAATTAAATACAATTCCTTCAATATATTGGTCCTCAAAAATACTCCCTGAAGTGTCTATTAACTAAACTGAGTTGTGTTTTGGAACAGGACGAGAGAGCTACACGGAAGCACAATAGACCACAAAGGAAAGCACCATTAGTCGAAAAAACCAAAGCTGTTTCTCATATTCTAAACCAAATCCTCCCAACCTATAAATAAAATACAGCCTCTGCTTTGCTTTAGCTAGTACGGAGCCTACATGAGAGTCCCAAGTGAGATTATGATTAAATATGAGTCCTAAATACTTGAATTCTGACACAACCTCAATCTGACTATCATTAACAATAAGGAGATCATGCATTTGAACAGAACGGAAATCAACAATCATTTCTTTGGTTTTTGAACTATTTTTAAAAAGAAAATTGGTCTCACACCACGTCATAGTCTCAGCAATTGCTGCATGGTATTTGGCAATTATTTAAATTTTCTCCACAAAATCTTCCTGAGTTACTTTTTTGATACCTTTTAACTAGTTAACTTCTTGAAGGAGAAAGGTTTGCCCGTAGGTTATAGCTGACGTATGTGATAAAAGTAAACGAGATGTCAAAGAAATGTAACCTCATTTGCTACAAACCACATTACAGGAAATATAAGCAAAAAACATTGGGGTTTCTTTCATTAACATATTAATTATTTTGATACTCATGAATCAAATGCATAATGAAGTTGTTGTACCGTAAAGTGTCTACGTTTTTTAACTAGATCTACCCTGAATGGTACTCGTATACCCCGACAGCATCAACTTTCAAGGTCTATCATGTTACTGAAGAAATTTGTAATGATAAGATAAGATAAGAAAGAAAAAAGGATAAGTGCAGAACTGTTGTGAGGTCGTCTGTTTCAGAGTGCGGTTTTGTCAGCAACCTACTCAGCTTCGAATGCCCGGCCAGATAATTTCTCCTATACCTAAAACCGACGGATGATAATAAACATCAAAATGACCATACTGGTGACCAAAATGAATATAATAACCTCAAAGTTTTCGGAGCGCTTCGCGCACCAAAATATACCGTTTACCATCCTTTAGGAACTCGGCTGCTCCTTC
This sequence comes from Holothuria glaberrima, assembly GCA_009936505.3. Lineage (NCBI taxonomy): Eukaryota > Metazoa > Echinodermata > Holothuroidea > Aspidochirotida > Holothuriidae > Holothuria > Holothuria glaberrima. Next base: position 12,334 of record WURT03103428.1, read on the forward strand.
GGGGAGCTTGGCAGCCACCTGATTGAAGAGACAAATTTGTGGTGACAAGTGCGTCTACCTATTCTCTTAACAGCTTAAGGAACCGCTTTCTATGAAAACCTCGTACTTAGACCTATGTTTGACGAAGATACAACTAGCTTCGGGACTTAAGTATGGATTTTGCTCTTTCCAATTATTCTCCTCTTTCAAAGCCTGGGATCCTCGCCTGCGGCCCTCGACCTCTTTCCAGCCTCTCCATTTTGCCCTCACGCTCCAAAAGTATGAGATCCACTGCCTAGACGATTAGCGACATTCTAATGTTTACTACATGTACACACACAAAACCTACACTACGAAATCCGAGTTTTTTTGATAGAAGAAAACTGCCTTCAGTCTCTTAGGGTTTGCATTCGTCTGTGATAGGGCCGTTTTTTGAACTTAAAATAAATTTTACGCGACTTCAACGGCATTGCTGTATTGATAGCACCTTGATTGTGTTCTCCGACTCCCTAAGGTGATCATACAGTCCGGTGAAAGCGGGTACTGTGTACATCGCTTGCATGTGAATGACGTTGTGAAAATGGGCTTTATAGCCTACAAGGATATTTCGGGCCGTAGCCCGGGGGCAGGGGGGCAACTGCCTCCATGAGATTTTCAAATCGTAAATGAAATTTGTACTTATTAAGAAAAAACATGCCAAACTGCTGAAAATTCACTGTCCAAATTATAATTTTAGGGCCTCGAAAACTGGGAAAATCGCATAATAAGGTTTCATGTTTTCTTGAAATTTTTTCCGCTGAGAATGCATTCTTGTGCTGGTTTCTCCTCTATCTTTCTTGATATGTTAACAAATAAATGTTGCATATTTTAAGCAGCCCAAGTAGTTACCCTATACGTGAATTTCACAACTCAGTGAAAAACATACTGCAACATGATTCTCAAAAGTCATTAAGTAGTGGTGACTGCATTTTCCATTTCCATCTTATCTAGCCCTTTTTTTCTTTAAATCTAAATTTGTTTCTAAAGCATGGAATGTGAAAATAAAGAATGTTTAGGTGCGAATTTAAGGTCTAAAATGTGTCACCCTCCCCATCTAGACGACATTTCGACCGAATAGTTTCTTGCAGGACTTGCGCTACAGCTAGGAGCCAGCCGATGGTGATTCCCGCAGTGACGTACTAAGATTGCTAAAAAAAGCCCGCACCGGGCACCAGCTATGTAGGGATGCCATGCCACAGCCGAAAATTTCAATAAATAGTTAACATTTCAGATGTTATCAGTCCAAAGCTTTAGCAAAGATAACGCCATTTTGGATCTAGGAAAACGTAGAAATAGAAAGAATTCTCAAAGTGTGAAGGTGTCATCCCTCCCTTAAGTCAACATCCACTTCAATTAAAAGCAACAAAAATAAAAACAATACTAAATAATGATCATGTATCCTTAACAATTTGACGCTTTAAAAGCTTTACAAAAGATAGCTCTATTTTCCATGCCAACCACCTCACAAAAGAAAAACTTTCCCGAAGATAGTGTCATCTCCATCTCTTAGACACCCCCTCTTGACTTACTCCCAGCCAAAAACAGGAGAAATATCACAAGATAATGAAAATTGTTGAAGACTTTGCAAACGATAGCACAATTTTGCATCCAAGCCGGCCTTACATTTATCTATCACCTCACCCTCCTTAGGGTGGCAATCATGCACAGGTGACAAAGGAATGGTCCTCCCGGGTGTCAACTACCTGCAGGCAAGCCCCTTGGCGCTCCGCTTAGCTTGTGTCATCTATGCAAACATTTCTTCTGACTGACTAATAAAACTTTAAAACTTGAATCATGAAGGCTACCATGTTTTATACTATTCATCATTCTCGACAGATTTTCTGTGTGATTTTGATGACTTTTTCTAGCTTTGAAAACATGGAAGGTCTAATGGTTTATCATTTTAGTTTTTCTGCCTTTAAACTCTGGACTTTGACTAAGTATGAAGTGAATATTCACACATTTTCATGACAAAATGGCCACATCCTGATGGGCTAAGGTTGATCTTGATAGGTCATACCCTCTCATGAGGATCTAGCACAGATTTTACGCGCACCTTGTCACACATTTATTTACTTACACACATTGCTTAATTTAGAATTCAGGTGCAGTCTGTTCCTACATATAACCCGTAGAAACCGTGTGCCCTTCATCCTGTTTTGCCATTGACAATACTATAACTAGTCTCCTTAGTAAAATCACACTCAGACAACTACAGTAACGCTTAATTTTAAGTCTAATTTCACTGCACACAAATTAAACTAAACTTGTCTACTTAGTCTAGTTAACACTAGGAAATAATGGATCTCCAATGAGGCAATGATTACTGACAGAAGTGACAATTTGAAAAAAGATACTAGTGTTAGGTTATACCCTGATTTTGATTCGGCGATGGAACTCGCTTCTTTTTCTGTTTTGCTCCACCTGAAACCTGATGAATCAAAATATTCACATAAATGATAATGTTGCCATTGGTAACATAACTAAAAGGAAACTTTTATTATTTATTTAAATGTTGTAACTTATGAATATCTAGACAAAGCACTATCTGCCCAACTCAAATGGCAATTTTCATGATTTCAACTCAACGGAAGTTAAATTTTGGAGATCCGGAATAACCCCCACTCAGCCCGTGTAGGGGCGTGATGCATGCTGAAATACGTGATTGTAAATCACGAATTTTCTCTTGGTTTTCCGCTTTAATTAAAGTCACCTTATAAATTTCCTAGGATGTCATAACTTCGGCAGGCATTTTTTTATTCATTTTGCTACGGCACTTTATCGCTCAGTGGGTAACAGATCAACTCGAGTTCCTATTCGCCACTCATAGTTAATCATGTCAATGATCGAGGAAATTTAAGTATAGGCCAGCCTAGTAATACGGTAGTTTTGCTTACCTGAGTTAGAGCAGCCTAACTTAGACTTGCACTTAAGCTGAATGACTCGTTCTTGGACAAGGGAGAGCACTTGGAATCTGAGTCAAACTAGGGGCAACTGACTCAGCTGCAAAATGTGACCCCAATAACTATGGCTCGATTTTGTCTCTTGTGCGTCAGTGGAAATTCACAGTTCATGACAAATTACCAAAGCGACCAAATGTAAGCAAGTTCAGGGAAGTTTCTTTCCAAATAAACATGTTTGATGCTTTGAATTATTATAGAAAGAACTGATTGGAAGTTGCCCACCAGTATTCAAAACGACCGATTGACAGGCTGCTATTCAGTAAAACCAGGCTGTAACTTCTCTGTATTACAAGTTTGAAAACTTCACATTACAGAATTCTGCCCCTTGAAAGTGGACGTCATGACTTGGCCGATAGCGTCACGACTTGGCCGTTTTTCAACAATAGAAAACCGCAAACAACAATAGGCGGTCACTGGACCATGTAATCTGCAACAATGTGGCTTTTTGTCAGTTGTTTAACAAGCAGGGACTTCAAGGACAGGATAAGTTTTTCCAAGTTTCAAGGGAGCGGATTCTCTAATGATATGAAATATTTGATGTAAAAATCACAACAAACTTTGAAAGTAACCACTTCCCATTTAAATCCATTAAATTGACCAGTTTTAAGGGTAGTTTCTATTTGAGCTAAAAATGCAAATCTGTGATGTCAAAAGAGGGACTAACGAATATGTCCCATTTTATCCTTTGTATTTTCAATGTTCAATTTCAAGGGGAGTTTTCAGATAAGTATGTCATGAGGGGTTTATTTTGGCAGGTAAACGTTTGTTCTTGAAAAATATCAATGTGACTACCCAAACTATTAACTGAGTAAATAAAGGATAATTCACACAAGGCTCAACAAAAGAAATGCTAAGAGCGTGTAACACTCCACGCCATAATTTCTGCATAGGCATTATAGGGCCTAAGTTACTTTACAAAACACCAAATTTTGAGGAGGTATATCTTGAGAACATTAAAGATATTGCAATAATTCCAACGGGTATTTTCTTGGGTATGTTACCCTCTAAGAAGTTAGTAAACTGCTCTTTTAGGTTGTATGTGACCATAATTAAAAGACTAATTGTAAGTCGTATCACCTTAAATCGGGAAAACGATCATATTTGCTTTCCCCCGTCTGAAGTCGTATGGGTGAGGAAATATGACTAATCAGGTACGGGCAATTGCGTACCAAAAGGAAAGATGGTTGCCAAATACCAAACTGCAACTTCGTCAAACGGTCTTAACAGTAGTTTATTGTGCATTGCGAACGGAAGTTACGCCAAGTATTGGAAACCTATCCACATAAGTCCAGTTGGATTGAGTCACACAAAGTGAGCTAGACTTAAAATTTTAGGGAGTGTCAAAGATGATGTAAAGGGAGTATAATTGTTAACGTGAATGCAACATGATTGTCTACTTTATTATTAGCTTCCAGTGTTCTCCGCACGATTCCTGCACTGTTCGCTCTATATATTGAACCCACATGGAAACCACTGAACCTATAGAGCCAATTTAAAGTCATTCATCATGCGTGCCATCTGTTAGAGAAAGATTGCAATAGACGGCCAGCTTAGTCAGAAAAAGGGTTCATAAAAGTCATGTAGGCATTTTAGTACTAGCAGGCAGCCATGCTAGATTCAATCTTCATACTGCAAGAAATAATGTTAGGGTCACTTGACACTTTTGAAAATCACTTTTGGTTTTTCGGGCAAAATAAAATAACAAAAACGAAGATTCTAAAAACATCCATTGTTTTTTATGTGAGAAATCTTTACTCAAGAGCATAAGAACGGCTCAATATTGTCTCGAGAAGCCGTAGAGTATATTGTTACACTTAAGACATTGTAACTTTGATCTTTAGTTGATAGCTTTCGCCAAAAATGACCTTTTTTAAAAATTTGATGCAATTGTAATGCCTAAGTAAATACCAGCTATAATGCTATAACTGAATTTTAGTTTATTTGAATTGGCTTGCAGTTAATATGTAGAGAACCAATAAAAACAATAGAAGTCATTTTGCCAATTTTGTTACCTTTATGGGCAAAAATATATGACTTGAGCTATTCCATGTTTGCAAGAATTTCATTACCAGAAATAGATGAATATAGTTAACTCCTTCAGTTTGGTCAATTTAAACAAAATATAGTTACAAACAAAGAGAAAGTACAGACATTTTCTAGCAAAAGATGCCTAAAAGTTGAAAATAAAGTTAAAAAGAAGAAGGCTATGTGTTTCATGTGGAATGTTTTAAAATATTAAAACAAAATTGACTCAAAACTCTTTATGGTACATCTACCCACTTTTAGGAGGATACCACCCTGTTATTCGTTCACAAAAGGCACGAAATGTGTATATTTTTTAAATCTTCTGCCGAAATATATACTAACTCGGCTTGATTTGAATTATTTTGGAGAGATTGTGAAGAAAGTATATGTGCAGGGGTATTTCAGGTGGGTGCCCAGTACGCGAAGGCTTCCCCCTAAATATTTTACTTGGCCGTGTAGCCTTAGCTTATACAAGAAAGTATGCAGTTCTTGACGGTGATCATTTGCCCCTCATTTGACATGTTTTTCTCCATGACGGGTACATTCTTCACTTACAACTTAACATTTTAGGTGTTTATTCAATACTTCTCTTCCAAACAGGGGTATCAGCACCGTAGGTGTGGGGAGCTAAAACCCATTCCGTTTTGAAGAAATCCAAGTTGTCAAAAATATTTCTCATAAAATAAATAGCCCGTCCAACACTATGAAGTTAAAGCCTTTTGACATGTGATGCAACTCAACCTGACTGCTCGTCGGGGATGAGTTGTATGCGGTAATAACCGGATGCGTCGGGTCGCAATCGGACATTACACCGCCTGGGTTGATAGAAACTAGTCTATTTAGAGTTCATCCATTACCCATGGGGACCACCATGATGATACCACTCAGCCACTACGAATATCGAACATATCTAATATGCCTTGCACGGTCGCAACGAGGACCAGCTTTCGGGTCGAAGTCAGGAACGATATTCTAGTTGGGAACAAACGCTGGCACACACTTAACCGACCAGTCTGCCACCCGACTGACTTTTACTGTCTCTTCACAGTCGTTTCGGTGCAGTGTGCGCCTGCTCTAAAAAGCCGTATTCCATTTACTCAAATTGTGAGGTGTTTGCTGTAATTACTTGAGCGCGCGTTCATTTTCTAATACAATTATTGTGAAGGAGGCTCGCTTTCCAAGTGATTACTGAATCTTATGTAGACGAAATAAGCAAAAAGAGCAGCAGCGTTGATGTCCCATCTACTCTTACTTTAAATGTTTATGCGGCATATGTACTTTGTGTGTTTTTAAGGGGGCAGCAAACCAAACACTTGCCGCATTCCGTACATAAAATGTTTTGAAATTGTGTGCAACCTCTACCGTTATTCATTCTCCAAGCCCTCAAACCTGCTGCATCGTGAGAAATCGACTGACCGTTAGTCCTAACTATTATGTGGCAAAAGAGCACACTGTGGTCATTAGGACTATTTGATTCATAGTCACTGCTACCTTTAAATAGTTACAGGTTATTGATATATAATGTAGGCAAACAATGTGCCCTCTGCGACGTCTGTAAAAGTGTTACTCTTCTGCTCGTTTAATGCGCATTTATCGTATACCCTAATTGCCTCAATTTTACTTCCCGCAGTACACATTGAGTTTAATTGTTCCCAAATTCTGTAGAACCTCTATGATCATCCACCCTCACCATCATCAATCCATATCTTGAAAAAATCGAAACTGGGCTGCAATTATTTAGTGATATTTTGACTTTAGCGTGGGACATTTCCAATGGTGGCACCATGACCTGATGACCGGTACAAGATCTCCTAGCAGCTCCGGGGTATTTACAAAATGGAGACGTTAGTATGTTGCTTTTAAGTAAAATCCAAATGACACTTATGGAGAGAACACCAGAAATCGTAGGTTTACTCATTTTGAACGAGAATCCAAATGTGCAGCTCCCAACGAGGAATGATCGAGAGTCGAGTAAAGGTAAAACAAAGTGGTACAGAGAATTAATAAGCTGCGAATTTCATAACGCTTTATGAGCAGTATACTTCAAATAATGAACATCACGCTACAAATGTTGTTCTCAATACAAATTTGCTACATGATCACCCTCATGATGCAAGCTAAAGGTTGAACTTAACTTTTCGCAATCTTGTTCTCGTCAGAATAATTCCGTGCATTATTGTCCTGATAATGGCCATCAGGCATGAAATGTAAAACAAGGCAATTACGAGCAAATTTCGCTTTGGAATTTTAAGAAAACCCGTGAACATACCTTTGAATAAATACGTTTGTAATGTAATTATAGCGAAAAAATTGAATTTGAAGAATAGATTGGGCGTTACTCGTTACTTTCTGTTGTATTTATTTGGCATCGCATCGCATGATACAACTTATGAATATCTGTGCTTATCTTTCATGGACTCTACCCTTACAAAAATTCTGTGGCAAAAGATCCAATACCTAATGCGAAATACTGTCCAGAACTGTGAAAAAACTATAGTGGGGTGTGGAGAATTGTGAAGTTTCTGTGATTTTTGCACGGCGATGTGTGTCTTTAATAAACAAATGACACACGTTTTCAAAGTGCCATGCATTGACCTCCATAACCACAAGCTGGAAATGCTGCAATGTGTGAAAAAAAACACGTTTCTGGCACAGGTAATATTTGGTAAACAGGGGAAAGTAGGTAATGTGTGAAAATGTGTGAAGAAGTGTAGTGCGCTGAGTAAACTTAATTCGATTATAATCGGTAGCTTTGTTTGTCACATTGTTCCCCTTTTTTGCCACATGTGTCAACTTGACACAGCTTTCCACACTTTGACTCAAATTTTCACGTGTGAAAATCATGCAAAAAAAATCGTGGTCGTAGGTTACAGATTGGTTCCAATACCACGTCTCACCGCTCATGACCACACCTTTTCCTTATGCATTTTATATGCCCTGCCACATATGATTTTACGTGACCACGTGTGACATGTCACGATTTTGTAAGGGTATCTTTGAGTAAGCACACCACTTATTCAAGTGGAATCCCCGCGGAGGATGCTACCTTATACGACTTTAACACCCTCGAAAACTATTTATCACCCTCGAAAACTTTAGGGGGACAGTTTAGATCATGTTGCTGAAGTGTTTTGCTCAATTTGTGATGAGTATGTGGTAGAAAAGTAATGGAAGTACCCATTCTACAAAAATAAAGAAAATTGAAGGTATCCCAGGCACGTACTTCTTTGCTTTATATCCTTCCTCGATGCAAAATGGCATTTTGTATGAAGTAAAACGGCAGGAACCTCCACTCTGTAATACAAGCCCTTCTAGCTCAAAATCTCAACGGTCATGGTACATAAAAATGAAATCTTTGTGAAAGTTCTACTGAGCTTTTATATGAGGGGTAGCTTGTGCTCGTTGAAAAGTTCTAAAAGGGTTCATTCGCCACGAAACGGACCCAGATGAGGGTGTAAGTCAATGGAGGAATAATTAGTGGTGTGCTACCTCGATGGAAACGTAAGTGTCTGATTTTTTGTGTAACAAACTACTTGTTCTTGCATGGAGCATTGTAACTAAATCTTTTACTATATTAAACCATGTTTTAGGAGTAATTCGTTTTGAAGCGGAAGCCGTACTGCACTTCATTTGTTAAAGTGAGCCTCAGTAGAGTATATTTTTCTATTTTTCACGCAATGATTACGATAGTTACGGTGGTAATTTTGATCGCACATGTAGTTTAAATGTTGAATCCTGCAAAAGTTACCTTCCGGGGTTGTACACCATGCATATCCTCCACAGACATAGTCAGAGGCACACACACATTTCGATAGTTGTCAAGAAAATAATGTTTGGTCAACTCTTTCTTCGTCCAAGAACCGACGACTTCTGGAATCATGCAAGTAATGGTAGTCTCACAGTTTGTAACTCTGTGTATAACCGGGAAAAGCAATTGCAATACTAACTTTTTATTCATACACATAACCAATTACTACGTATGTAGCTGCTACTCTTTTATTGCTTTAAGCTTAGAGATGTCAAAGTTTAGTGAGATGAAGAAATAAACATTCTGATTCCCATTCAACAAGCCAGTGTACCAAGAAGACTTAGATCGGCAAGACACGGAAGGTCCGAAGTAGGGAGCTATGAACTTGAATGTGATGCCGTGATTATAGTTATGTCACTTCATGGCAGTCGTATTTTATGTCCCAAAACGCCATCAAGATCCCCTTCCAAAAGCTCGGAAAGAAAAGCGCTAAGGTTTACATGCTTATCATTGTGATTTGATATCGAAAGTCATGTTTATTAGCTTGAAGTATACAACAGTCATCGTGTAATTTCCACAGAACAGACCTACTTGTGCAGACATTCATGAGTGACAATACTTATTCCTTGCTACAGCCCTTCCCAAATTAGGGGAGGTGAGAGTCCTGTTTTCCTTGTACCCATGTATGCCTTGAAGGCAAAATTTGGTATGTACAGATTGTAAACAGCTAAGCGTACAGATGCTACATCAGTTGGTCCTCCTATGCTTTTCCCTCAAGTGGGGGGGGGGGGGTGAAGATACACATCCTTCAGGTGGAAGGACATCGACCAAATTGCCCTCTGGAGGATAGGACGGTTTCCTCGACACTGTCCTATCCGCGAATTTACCACAGTCTATCGAGACAGGCTTTATTCAGTGAATTAAGGTTGAGGATTATCATCAGCTTCATAAAAGTGCTTTCAAACGAAAACGTTGTATTAGTCTGGGTAACCCTCTCCGAAAGGCGTGCCTTCTCTTGGTCCCATCTCTTACCCCTCAATGTGGCCGAGAATGATACCTTACTAAAGCTTATGGTGTGCATCATTGAGGTTAAATACTGTTAAAATAACTCATATTTATGCGATCGGTAACGACCGTGATGTCACTGCCCACTGTACCATGGATACCACAATATCAATGCTCTAGGCCGCAATTTGAGTAGGTAGAATATCCTGCCAGTACTAATAAATATTTTTATGTTTACAATTGAAGCCCCCAAGCACCTTCATTGGAAGAGGAGGACAACGTGATATGCTTTTCACGGACCCCACCTCCACCTGACGCCACCCTGAGCTAAGTACTGACCAAAATTCCACCCATGTTAAGCTAAAGTACTGCAGGGGCTACACAGGCTATGATGAGAGAGAAAGAGGGAGGGCGGGAGGGTGAGAGAGAGAGTAAGCAAAAATCGAATACTAAGTAAATACAGTTTCTTAAACATTTATCAGCCATTAACGAAACACCCAAAACTCCTGCGTTCTTACTCACACATCACCGTTTGTACATAATACTGTGATAAGTTTGATTTCACTAGCTCAACTTGGTACGTACTTTATTGTGACAAAGTTTCTGGAGCTATTATTTCGAGCTTCCGTTCAACAAACTACGTCTCCGTGCAAGCACGATTTTAGATTTAGGACAGTGATTTGACTCAAAAATACGCAGCAATTATATTGGGATATGAAAAAATGAGATACAAACCTGCGTATGAAGATGACAATCAGTATTCCAAGCAAAACAGCAACAGATAACCAAATCAGGCGATTAACTTCTTTGAGATCAATTACAGCATTACCATCTAAACTGAAGAAAGTAAATCAAATGAAATAGTTATATACCAGAGAAAGCAAATCTTAAGATTTTAATCTCCTATACGTAGTTTGTGACCAGTTTGGTTCCACTGTTACATTTGAAAAGGGTCAAAAGACCCTCAAGTTATAAGGAAGTACCCCACTGAGGGTTTTAGTTTGTTTTGTTCAACTATTAGCCCTTCTCATGGTAGGTTTGAAAATATGTTCATAACGCCTTACGACCAGCTCCCTGTGGACATGGTAATTCTTGCCCATATAGTGCGACAAACTGCCGTGATTGTGCTGCCCAATTTACTTTTATAGAAATAAAAATATCAATATTCCTTTAAATGTAATACAATAGGTTGTAATATGTTATGGAGCGGTGTGGTGTTCATCCAGTATGGTGTTTGTAACTGTATATGTCTTTGTGAAAATAAGCCTATATGGATTCTAATTTATAATAAGTAACGTGTGGAAAAAAGCCTATGGCCAAAACTAAAAATCCATTTTAAGACCGCTCAGGCAAGCAACCGCGATTCTGCTCAACTTTGGTGAGAGGAGCAAGCTCCCCGATAGAGCAACCGGCATCCCTGTCAAAGGCGACTGGATTGCACCAATGTCTATAAAGAGAAATTCTTCGGCAAGCAAATCGCACCGAATCATACAAGTAATCGAGGGGGGGGGGGTAGAGAAAATGTAGGAAAGCAGGTGTTATTGGAGTACCTTAATATTTTGAAGGAATATAACAAGAAAAAGTTAACGAGAATCAAATCTCGCTTCCTCGTGTGGCTTTCAATGCACCTTTTCTCTGAGCAGGAAGGGACACATGTGGGGTGGAAAAGGGGAAGGGTGTGAGGGCTAGGGATAGCCCGTGATGTATGAAAGAGAATATAGCAGTTGTTTACCGTCCAAGGACAAGGAATGCCGCATAAAATAGGACCGTGAAGTAAGTCGTAAAATGTCCGTGCCGAGCTGCATGCAGTGTAGGCCTATCTTATATGTAACAGTGTTAGCTATGGTAAAGCTGAGATTAAAACATGACTATTTTAACATAAGTTAACGTAAAACGACGGTAAAACTCACAGTATGATGTGCTAGTACTGTACTAGGGTAAATGTCTGACTGCACCGTATTCATTTACAAGCACAGTTTAGAGTCGAAGCGACCTCTCTTTACTCTTAGTATATCTTTCGTTTCTGACACAACGTAGGTTTTAATAAAATCGAAATGACGCCACGGTTAACCAGTGCCTGAAATTGTTGACCGTTGACCACTACAAAGTAAGTCAAAGGAAGTTTATTCGTTGACCGTCATTTCTTACTACAAAAGGACATGGTGGTCAAAATATTTCCCTTCGCTTTATATGGTCAACCGTTTCGACTTCCTGCCAACACTCTGTTCTTTACGGTGTGTCCAGAATAAGCTTGTCTACATCATGTCAGATTATACCCCCTATCAGGCACATTTCATAATTACTGTTCAGACTGGCGTGAGTTGTCCGTTTTGATATCCATGGTAAGAGAAACCTATGCAATCATGGTGGGGTGTGTGGTGTGTATTTTGTAGTTGTGTATGTATGTAAGTGAATGTGTCTGTGATGCTTAGCTTTTAGCACGATATCTCAAGAAGTGTGACTCGAAACGTTCTCATACTTGGTGTGTAGGTGTATGTTATTGACAGAAAGAATCCTGTTGTTTATGATAGATGTCAGATGTCATCTGAGAACCTTGCTTACGCGTTATTTTAAGATAAAAATCATGGAAATATTTGATTTTTTACTTGTTGATGTTTTGTATTTAGTAGATGGAGTTGAAAGTTCATCTGAGGTCACCAGAGGTCAAACACTGAAACCGTATTTATACGATATTTTGAGATGGCCATCGTGGACTTTTTCATACTTCGTACATAGATATGTTGTATTGAGTAAAACGAATCCTACTGTTTGCAGTGAGGTATCTTAACCATATGTCGAGGTCGGAATCATGGATACCTCATACAATTAGTATGTAGATGTGTTGTGTTAAGTACATTAGTCTGATTATATTTGCAGGAGGTCAAGGGTCATCTCAGGTCATCAGAATTGAAATGCATTAAAGGTTATTTATAGGTATCTCAAGGTAGGAATCATGAGTACTTTCGGCAGATAGTGTGTAGAGGCATTTTATGTAGTCTACAGTATACCCTATTGCTGGAGTTTGAAGTCATCTGAAGTCACCAGACTTTTGTATACTACATTGCCAGTTAGAAATAATGTGTATTTTCCAAACTAGCAGGTAAATATGTTTTCTGCATAAATAAACCTTATTGTTTTGTAGGTGACAAAAGGTTCGAAGTCACCAAAGGTCTAATACCTCAAACCATGTTTACACCATATCCTCAAGTTATGAATCAGGATTACTTCTTAGACGTAGTATGTAAATGGGAACATGTTGAACAGAGAAGATGCGGTCCATCATTTGGTAGAGGTCAAATGCCATCTCAGGTCATCCGACTTCAATAACTTAAAATATGGTTTACACGATATCCAAGGCAGGAATCATGGATACTTTGCGTAGGTAGCATGTAGATGTCATATGTTAACTATATATCCTTTTTTGTGCTTTCTGGAGCCCAGAGGTCATCTGAGGTCACCAGATGCCAAGTATGTATTAAATCTTATTTACACAATATTGTCACCTAGAAGTCATGCACTTTTCATCAGGGCAGTAGCGAGCGGGGGCGGGGGTGTCACACCCCCACCCCACCCCAATACTTGGTCGCCGTCGACATATTTTCGGTCTGTCGGCAAAAAGGGGAGAGGGGAAGGAAAAGAGGATAGAAGGAAAAGAAGAGGGAAGAAGGGAAAGGAAAGGGGAAGGAAGGGCGTGAAAGGCTCTTCATCTAATTGGCCCATTCAAGCTGAAGGCCCGTCGGCAAATTCATCATGCATGTGACGGCATAATTGTCGGTGTAATTGGACGAGTGACCGAGTTCATCCGCAACTCGGGGAAAGAAAGGGAATTAAAGGCTTTCGTATAGGCGCGCTGTTTCGGGTCATATGAGCAGTGTTTTAGCCAGCCCTATTTGTGCGACAATGTCGCATTAACGCGACAAATGTTGCACAAAAAGTCTGACACACAAATTCTACGCGGGTGTAAATTTTGACAGAATCAGCCTCACCAGAATAGTTTTGCCAGTTCCTTTCTGCGAGCATATCATATTTGTCTACTTAAATTGCGACAGGACTTCCTAATTCACAAGCCTTTATGTTAACCTCCGAGCCCCACTACCCTACATTCATCTCGAAGTTCAGAAAGTAGACTGATTCCTGGCAAAACGTCCGCGGCGCAATATGTAGTAAAATATTTGTCACCAAGATTTTTTTGGTTCCTCATAGTGCAGAATTATACTCAAATATTGCACCATTTGCGATCAAGGCACCTACACCCCTCCCCCAGGCCACAGATCAGTAAATGTCGCATTGAGAAAACGTCCTATCTAAAACACTGCATATGAAATTCTTGAAAAAGCACTTTATGACCATTATACCTTACTTTTTATCATCACCGTGTGATCAACAACACCCCAAATGCCATAGAGAGGTTATCCTTAGCCCGTTTTCTAAACCATAACCTTGACTCCAAACACATTTTGCAAATCCCTGAGGATCTGGTTTACCCACAAACATCATGGGAATAAATAAGGCGTGTCACGCGTGTCATGCCTTCTCTGCAAACTCAGGCGTTCAACTTTTGAACACCAAAATGTAAATGATATAGAACGCATCAGTGACGTTATTTTTTTAACACAAATTCTACTTCAAAATGTAGCATATATGGCACCAATTGCATGTAAGGACACATAATTTTTCAAACATTTTCAACTACTCCCCTTAGACCCTTCCCCCAGGCCGGCGATCACACGACGTACTGCATGCCCCCCCCTTAAGAGAAATGCTGGGTACGCCACTGGAATGCATCCCGGCGTTCGAAGCATATTTTGAACGCTAGTGTTAAGATTCTGAACACTTTTCTCCATTTTTGACGCCCATTTGAACACTTACCGTATTTGAACACCCATAGTGTTCAAATTGTGAACGTCAGGTTCAGCTCCTGAAGAATAGTGGCATGACAGGAGTAATTGCCTAACACATTAAAATTATTAGGAAACTTTGCATTGATTAATGTAATATGAACCAAAATATACCCCCCGGCCCCAACCGGGTTTTTGGCCCTGGACTCCACCAGGGGCTCTAAGGCGGGCCCTGGACCCGCTCGATAAAGCTCGCGCTTCGCGCTTGTTTTACGCATCACCAGATATGTCGGCAAAACATACCTTCGCTACGCCACTGATTTTCATACATGTAGATGTACCCTATCGTTTTCAGCTGTGTTCAAAGGTCATTCGAAGTCATAGAAGTTAAATATGTAAAACTTTGAACGACGTTAGAACTATTTTTGTGGAAAAGCCAAAACCTAGTGTAAATCAATACATCAAAACCTCAATGCATTTTTGCAGTCTGGTTTGAGCGGCATCTAATTGACATAGCATATAATGCTTTTACAGTGGCTAGTTTTTAAAAGTATGCTGAAGCATGATACAAGAATCAATAGAGTACTGATGTAGGGAAGGGGCTTTATTTTAGTATGAGTGAGTTGTTTGTACAAAAGGGCATCCGCAGTGGGCATCCGGTGCCCACCAAGAAGCAGTATTGTAAAAAGTAAAGTCACTGACTCGGACTCGAGTCGCATATTTGACTTGACTTAGTCATCAGCCAAAATGACTTGACTTGACTCGAGTCTCCACCTAAAATGACTTGACTTAACTCGGGCTCGAACATAGCATGACTCGAGTCCAACTGAAGACTCGAGTCAGGGAAAATAACTCGAGTGTCCTGCTGCGACTCGAGTCCTTTGACGCGACTCTGATGTTTGTAAACGTACGAAATTCTGGACTGTGGACGTGCAAATCGCGAGGTAGACGCGGTCGCAACACCCAACAATCGTGTATAATCTATACCAGCTCTGCATGATAAGTCACAACAAACGGGCCACGTGGGTCAGTCCGACATATCCGCACCCACTGCTGCGTATGTCATATCAGACTATGCACACAGCGTGGCATGCTGTGTTTAACGATGAACGATCTCAGTGGTTTCGATAGAAAAGCAAAATGTTGCACAAATAGGGTTGTCACGGTTTTTGGTCAGATTCAGGGACATTCGTTGCACGAGATATTTATACTTGTGTGAATATTTCAAATGAATTATTAAAAGATTTAATATTTCTCTCTGTAATTTTTTCGCCTCTGCATAAAGAACTATTCAAATAATATTGCTTGTGCAAATCTGATGGGTCTGCGTGATTTAGTACTCAATAGACACGTGTATAGCCGGTCGACGATAGCTCCGCACGGTCCTTACATGGCATATTGAAAATCTGGATCTACGACCTGCACAGTTCTGGTCAAAACTGATTTTCTTCTTACAGCAAAGCTAGGACCTCAAGTCTTTATTTACTGTCATAACCTTTCCTTTCCAAATCTTACACTAATATTGCAGCCATGTTGGTTTTGGTTACTTTAAATCTCCGAAAAATTCCGAAAATTTGGAACAAAATCATCAAATCTGCCACTTCGTAAAATTTACTGAAGGGTTCAAAATATTTGTTGATGTTAGAATATCGTGTGCGTAACATCGTGAGATCACACCGAACATTTGTGTAGCCTATAGTTCCTTTACATACACATAGCAATTGCCTCTGCAAACATTATACACTGACGTAACAATGTATCTCATTAGCATACGGATGTAAACGAAGTCGCTTACCACTTTGATATTCTGTTCGACGTACTCCTTGTTCAGTAATGTTCCTGGTTTGGGAAGCAGAAGAGTTGAGCAAACAGAGTTCGCTCCGCGGGGTACGCATCTGCAGGTACCGTTGGCTGAAGTATACACAGCTCTGGCGTGTCTGAATACCTATAGGCCTAGTGTGCATTTCAACAAGGGTCAAGTTGAAAAGGGGACTGAGATACGGTACCATCTTACAGATACAGTACTACATAACATGTACGGGTCTGTTTGTTATTTAAACTGATGTAACCACCTTACAGTAATTAATATCACAAAACCTGTTTTATGGTCACATTAATTTCTAAGTTCTGTTTCTCCTGCAAGTTTGAGACGTAGACAGACAGCTATCAGGATAAAAGACCAATTATGCAGGTTATGCGTTGTCTTATAATATGATGTGTTAAAGTGATATAACTAAGTTTAAGAAAAGGGAAATACATAACACTGCCTTGTCAAAAGTATTAGAACAACGTTTAAGTAGTTCATCCGAACAAAGAAGATAAGTAAAGATCAATCACAGAAGTAATTCTTCCAAATATTTCCCTGGTTGAACAAACCAATAGGAATGTTTTTATGAATATGCAAAAGGCTTAGGCCAAACCCCAAAACAGCACAACGAAAGGTGCCCATGTACATGCCAAAGAACGAGCACGGAATAAATTATATATTTACGCAATAGCCAGTACTACGTACTTGAAGACTGGGAGCTAATATTCGAAAGGTTTAATTGGCTTCATGATAGTAAATCGAAGGGACTTATTTCTTTTGAAGCCCCCTAACCGATTTCGGAACAACCTACAGCCCTCGTGAGCTTGTCGATAAGATAACAACACAAAGGGACTATGTATCAGGGGAGTTGCTATCCAGAAGGGAGCGGACCGTTAAGCTTGTGCAATTAGTGAGCTTTCGTGATCACTGAAGGGTGTTGGCCGAATTTTTTATGATTTTGAAGGTAGGCTCAAAGAAATTTTGCACATGGAGATAATTGTTTTTTACGTTCAGACCGATGTTGGTAGTATGCAACTAGACACTGAAACTTTGAAGTGGAATACACTCTGAGAAAAATGTTAAATCATCTTAACCAGTTTTTGTGTCAAACTTATGGTGAATGATTCACAGCACAGATTACCATGACTAATTAAGCAGCAGTGTAGCTTACTAGCTTATTGATCACCTGCATGAAGTTCACAGTGCTCTCAATCGATATTCACAACAGATATACATTAACATTGTTTGCCTGAGTAGTTTTAGCATTCGTGTGTTGGGTGCAAATTACGTGTGTGCTACCTTAAAATGTGCAGGGTGCTCCCGGCACATCGCATGTAAAGTGATGTGAAAATGTACCCGTGGCATACCATAGAAAAAGGTTGCAGTCAGTGACAAGTACACTTCAGAAGATACAGAAAGGAGCCAGTTGTCTCCCAGGTCTCAGCCAACAAGAAATACCAGTTTTTAATTTGCCATGATAATGTGAAAGTGTGACTTGCGTTGACTTTTAAACACCAGCAACTGACTCGATTTTATTCGACCAAAATGTCTGACTTGACTTGACTTGGCTTTTGTTTTGACTAGACTTGAAAATGTGCCTGGCTTGACTTGACTTGATTTGAGCGATGTGACAAATGACCTGACTTGACTTGCGACTCGACTACCGTTGACTTGACTTGTGACTCGACCTAAGGGTGACTCGTTACTACATTGCTAAGAAGATAAGGAAAAACATCTTTTATGATTCCCCAGCTGTTGGTTTTAACAATCATAGTCAAAACAATGAAAGTTGCAACTTCAATCATTTTTGTTGAGTAAACCAGCATTTGTTTTTGGCTAAGAAGTCTCAAGGGGGAGAGGAACAACTCTTCCCCTCCTTCTCCCCCTCCCCCAAAGGCTACCAGGG
>WURT03103429.1:0-12316 GCA_009936505.3 Holothuria glaberrima
GGGCGGCTGGGGCGGCCGTGGCCACCCCAATTTTTGGGAAGCCCCCCCTCCACCCCCAAAAATGAAAACATAAAAACAGGCTTTTCCTGAAAAAAGAAATAACTGGGGAGCGGGAAATGGTTTAGCCCTACAAACATACGGCAAGCCTTTTCCTGGGTGGCTAGTGGTTGTGCCACCAATACAGACACAACCAAAAATCAAGTACTGAATCCGGTTTGTACGATTCTGGCGTTCTTTAACTTGCTGCATGTCGCCAAGAATCAACAATTGCATCCATGATCCTTTCAATCAACCCGGTGATCAACAATATCAGAAGCGCCAGGATCTCCCGCGTAATGCAGTAAGCAAACGGGAGTTCGGAACCCTTCTTTCAGACGTAGTATAGTTCTATGGATCTGATTTTGAATCCAAGTCAGACCTTAGATTGCATCTTATGACACTGAAAGCACAATTTCAGTCCAATCTAACCCATTAAATCACCTATATCTTGATAGTCTATCAATTGCAGCTTGATCGTTAATGTCGAATGCTGTTACACTAATTTGTTATGCCTGCAACAAACGCAACAAGTGAACGCAGCTTCAGTGCTCTGCGCAGAGTAAAAATCTACCTAAGAGGCACTATGAAACACGATCGCTTTAAGTCCTGTCATGACACTGTATGTTCATAAAAACAAAACAGATACATCGAACTTAGTGGAAGACGCAAATGAGTTTGTCAGGGGAAAACCTGAACATCGATTGAAAATGTTTGGGACATTTAAAGCTCAGAAATTAGTAAGCAAGCAAGCAAGTGAGACATCACATGCATGTAAATTTAACGGATCGGCGATTCGCCCAAATTTAAAATCTTAGACCAACGTTAAGCCTATCATGCGTTTACCTCTGTATATTGTGTCTAGAAAAATATATTGAAAAGTACATAGACCAAGCTACCTCAACAGGCTTAATGTGAAAAAAATGAAATTATGAAACTGATATCCGTCATTAACTAGGTGACTTATGGGCGAATTAATGCATAGCAGATTTTTTCTAAGTTTCATAGATTGAAAACCAGCATTTGAAAATCACTTCCCACTTTATTGCAACAGGTTGTTGAAAAGGGTGTGCATCTCATGAAGTTTTCTTTGTACGCTTCGCGTCAACTTATGGTGGCGCTCCGCTTAGATAGTGATACGGGCATGGTTGGCCGCCCCAAGTTTTAGTACATTGCTACGTGCCTGCATCATACATTTACAAGCTGAAAGTTTAAAGACAATAAAAAAATGTCTGACATGTCCAGTCTAAGTTGTCAAACTATTCGACTTTTTCTCAAGAAGCAATGTATGTAAATTTCGGATATGTCAACGATGTTCGTGGAGGCGAAAGAAGCAGGGCTTTTGAGCTTTATAGCCTTCTAGTGAAACTGTAGCGTACTAAAGTAAGTCAATGCTTATCTATAGGAGTAAAGTAGAAAACTATGCTTAGCTGGGGCATTGTCTGCTAGGAGGGGTCTTAACTACACATTTTAAATACTTTAGTGTACACAGATGCCAATTGCTTGTTTTTGTTTTTTTTTTCATTTGTTAAAAGACTTGTTATTATTTGAAAAAGTTTGATATAGTTTTCACAGTGAAGGAGAGAAAAACTGTGTTCTCCCTTGAAATACTTTGCCCCGACATTTTTTTACTACACTCTATAAACACCTGGGTCACGAGGGAACTGAACCAAAATTTGGGGTCACATTTTTACTCCGTTAGGGTCACATAAAGCCTTATTTGGATCATTATTTGACCGAATAATTTTGGTCTGTTCCCTCCTGACCCAATTTTGGGTCAAGTTGACCCAAGTGTTTTTGCAGTGTAGGGTAGCTAAGGTCTATCAGTCTTCTTTTTACGTGTACGTGTACATAAATGTAAAAGTACAGTTACACTTATGCGTATACTTTTATTTATACATACTTGCGAAATACACTGGTTGCCCCACCCCTGTCCCTTTTTCCTACACTGCCCTTGGGAGGAGGTTTTGGGATGAAATTGATGTAGTTTTTCGTTCGACAGGTATTCATTTGTTAAGGAAAAATTGGAAGAATACGAGCCCGGAAAGAAGTATATCTTTATCAAAGATATGGCATCTGCAATAGCGGGACACTACGATGATTTACCTGATGTAAGTATATCAGTATACTGACGAAGTACCGTACCTGACAAGATAAAGGAATTGCAAAAATGCTTGATAATAAATACAGTAAAGTACGATCTGATCAGAAAATATGTGTGTGTGTGGGGGGGGGGGGGGCTGAAGAGCAAATTTAAGCTTGTACAGGCAGACCCACCTTATAACAAATGAACATTCAGCAGACTGGGAGAAAGCTAGGCCACTTACAGTGAATAAGGGTGTAAAAGAAAATTGCATGCTAGAAATACAATTTTCATTAAAATTAGTGAACATTATATTTTATCATGTGATAGTGCTTGGGCAAGTACGTAAACTACTGAAATGGGGTAAAGTTTGCCTAACAGATGTTGATTAATGGTTTTACCCAAAGGTTAGTTATCAGATTAAGTGGTAAACAACCTCTCGGCAAACCACTGAACGTTTTGATCAGTAATTGCTGTGCAAACTCTACCCACTTTCAGTATTTTCACTTACCTAACATACGTGCCAAGTCTTGGTGAAAGTTTTACCCATTTTTTGGAGGACAACTAAAGTTTGATGTATATGAGAATCATAGACTTAGGCGGCGTAGGCGAGGGAGGATGTAGTCCCTAACAAGATACTTTACTTACAACTCCGGGCAATATGCTGCTGTTTTTTAGGACTCAGCAGCGGCAGATCTTGTTACAATTTCGGGCATGCCACAACACCCCCAATAAAGTTAGGCTCTTACGCCTGTGATGAGAATGCAGACCATGCCTTCAGCCTCACGCGCTAATTAGTAGCACTGGTATAGGCTATTCTTCCGACAGCAAACACGAGATTTCACAGAGGCTTTGGTTTAAAGTTAGCTGTTTAAAGAACAGAAAAGCCAGACTTCCATTTTATGGGCATCAAACTTTGAAAATACTTTTGTTAAGTTAATCATAACCTCTTCTTTTCGTTTGGCAAACAGGTCCCGACTCGACACACTTTTCTTATACGTCACCCATACCGTTTTCTGACGTCACAACGTCGTCTGCTTCTACGCTTAGGTGAATACAAGGGAGATCCCCGCGACTTCGACATGCTTTCCGCATCTCCCTTTATATCTGAGAGTTATTTTAGGGAAGACTGGATGTATCAGCTGTGGAAATACGTACAGGATACCGGGAAGGATCCGAATCCTATCGTAATCGACGCCGAAGACCTCATGAATAGCCCAGAAGTAATTTTACCAGAATACATGGCTGCTTTAGGAATTCCCTTCCAAAAACGATATCTCACGTGGGATGCAAGTGAGGACTCGCTGAAACATTGGAAGGGGGCGTTAGAGCACATGCTGATTGGTAAAGAGGTGGGGTTATTTGATCTGGCATTTAAAAGTTCTCGGTTTCTTCCGAGTCTGCATCCGACACCTTTAAAACAGGATCTCACCCCGGATATTCTAAAGGTCGCTGATGTGATCTTGCCGGGCTACGAGGCGATGTTCTGCCACCGAATTCGGCCGACAAAACTTCAAGCACGTTTATGATGTGATTTTTTGTTTAGTCCAGAGGAATGGTAACTTAAAGTGCAAAGATGTCATGAACATGAACAAGCCATAGAATTAGCATAATCTTATATCTTCACCAAAAACAAGAAAATTATGGAAGACAACCGGTCACCAGGATTTAAGAATGGATAACAATTGAAATTTAGGATTTAAATCTATCACACTTTGCAACATTCATTCCAACCACATGTTTGCATTTTGGCAGTGGTGTAGCCAGGATTTCTCTCACGGGAGGGGGAATGGAGTATGTGGGTTGGAGTGCACCCCTCCCTTTGAAAACTTAAAAAAAAATAGGTGTCCTTACCTGCAGTCTGGCGCTACATGTGCTACCTTTGTAGTTTAAGTTGTGTTACATATGTTAGATACTAAAAAATGGCATCAGTGAGGGGGGGGGGTAATATCCCAATGTCCCTCCCCTCCCTTAATACGACACTGCAATTAAGTAATTTAGGGAAGACACTTGTGTTGACCAAGCCGTCCATGGGCGATTTTTAAAGATGACAGGTCGTCACATTTTCCGTGAGAGATGTATCGAGAATTCAGTAGCTTTTTACGGGGACACCGTAAAAAGTAAAGTGAACATATTGCACCCCTGAAACACATTTTGATGTGCTACATGTGGTCAATGTTGTACCAAGGGCGAGATAACTCGAATCTTATTCTCTGAAAATGTTGTCAGCAAAATGACAACCAGGGATTTAGGTTTATGAGTGCAAAACTTCCCAATTCCATGGCTAACGGCAGCGATTCTCAGACAGAGACTTGCAGCCCTCTTAATTCAGTCAGGTGCTTTAACTAAAAGCAACTAAAAAAACCTACTACGGTTGGTGAAAAGTACAAAATGATATGCTGATTTTTATCTTTTTCTATCGGTACGCTATGTATTTTGAAGTAAAAAATTCAGGGGTGGATAGAGACAGAGAGATATATTTCCAAATATTTATTTCCATGTTTTCGTAAAAATATTTCACCTATTATCATGAGATCTCTTCAATAATCCTCCAAACTGTTCACAATATGCTTACAATGTACGATATGAATCTTAACCAAAATTATCAAAGGGTTGGTTACCCGAGCAAAATTGCCCCGAATAAAACCACAAATGTGTCGTTCATTTTAATGTTTGCGTTAATTAAAAAAATGTGCTAATAATTCCAAGGCACACGTGTAAAACAGATGTAAAATCATTTGTGTTGAATTATCTCGAATTCATTCTGGAATAAACTGTAACATGCGAAGGTATTTGCATGTATAGCAGAAAAATAGTTATTTTAGGGACAATTTTACAAAGTGTGCTATACCGAAACCGTCTGACTTAAAAATCGATTGAACAGCGGAAAGGGAAAGAGCGATGTGAATATTTTTCGTGATATATTCCAATATTCACATCGTTTTCAAATTTAATTTTGAACTTTTAACAGCTAGGAGACTTTACTGTAGACAGATTTACACGTTGAGAGATTACGGTTTAGCATATTATACACACTGTCAATGGAGTTGGAAACTTGACTGTGATTTAGAGTACTACAATCTTTATGACGTTTTAATAGATTTAAATTAATTAGCCCATTTTATTTAAGAAACTGTAAGCTTAAGCAGTAACTTGTAACCATATGGTCTCGGCTGTAAAAACGACCATTGTTATTAATTAGATCGTTTACAAAAAGGAAACAGAGGATGTTTTCCATGAAACTTACTTTTCGCTGATAATGTTGAAAATTTTATTCTCTTTATTGTGATCGTACAGCTCTCAAAAGCCGGGAAATCGCATATAAAGCTTTCTTTCCCCCGAAATTTCCCCAGGGACAGTTCCTGACTCTCGCTGAAGACGTACCTTTGATGCTCTTATGTGACGACCTAGCTCTCTCATAACATCAGAACGGTAGGAGTAAGGGTCGAGTTATCGAACACTTTACCTCCTCCACATGATTTGGTCGGCATCTTTTTTTATCAAAAAAAATAGAGGAAATGAGCTGGAGAAAGCAGAGTGAACATTAATATGTTGGATAAGTTTGGAATGTTACATGCAGGCCTAATATAGGCCTAAGTGTGCAGTGATAATCAATTTGTACAGTGCTTGAAAAGTTGCAGTGATAAATAAACTATGTGCAGTGATGAAAATGCTTGTCATATACTTTCTTAAAACCTTCACAGTCAGTAGCCTGAAATATCGGACTCACCACACGAGAACTCTCAACGGTCGTCCACAATCAAATTTTAGGCTCAAACTGAATAAAACTTGCAGTTTTGCTTTATTTTCAATGTAATGCAATCCATTATACAAAACATTCTTCCAATTTCCCCAGCCACCTATTCTTTCTTCTTGTTTCACTTATGTCGATGGTCTGGGAAAGGGGCCGCTCAAGCCAAAGGATTCTATGCAATCACTCTGGCGTGTGCATGTGTATATGTATCCATGTTTGTGACGCCTGGCTTGTAAACACGATATCTCAAGATAGCAATGATGGATACTTCTCATACTTGGTATATAGAATTATCATATTAAGAGAAAAATCCCTGTGGTGGAGAGAAAGGTCATGACAGAGGTCAAAAACCGAAAACGTTGTAAATACGATATCTCCGGGTAGGAAGCATGGATGCTTTTCATACTTACTATGTTAATGCGTTGTAGTCAGAAGATAAACTCTATTAGTTTTAGTGGAGGTCACAGGTTATCTGAGGTCACCGGAGGTGAAAATTCGAAATTCCTGAATGAAATCTGCTTGTAGACAAAAGATAGTAATGGTGCCATGGACAGTTTTTACACTTGGTACATACCTATCATATTGAGAGGAGTAACCCTACTGTTTTCAAGTAAGAGTTCAGAGGTCATTTGAGTTCATCAGAAAATTTGATGGCTTTTGAGGCCATTCTGGACCATTTCTAGAGAAAATCACGTGTACCCCAGGTGGAATTTCAAATGCTAAAGAAATATATTTTTAAGGATTTGATATTTAAAAAAGTACCCATCGGTCAATTTTTATGATGATTATTATGATAGTTGGTGGGAAAATGAACAGCGGGAGGAGTTGCAAGGGTTTGGGAAATAGCAATTACCAAAGTTCCGCTACAGGAAGTTATAACGAGGCAATTTCATAAAGTTATTTTACGGACAGCAGTGCTAACGAGACGAACAGACTGCATCGTCAAGTGGTTAGAGCATCCGACTTGCAGCCGGAAGGTCAGGGGTTCGAATCCAGGCTGACCGGGTCACACCAAAGACTTTAAAAAATGGACTCTAAGTCCGAGTAAGGCGTTGAAAGGTCAAAGAGTATTTTTTGTGAACAATTAAATAGAACTTCCCATACCATTTAACTGTTTGAAGCTTGTTAAAATTTTGAATTCCTATGTTCACAAATGTTATATACCCAGGGTAGTTCTCCACCAAGGCGTTTCTCCTGAATTCGACTAACAGGCTCCCTACTCATCGCGCCCCGCGAGCGTATTTTTCATGATTTCTATGGAAACTTCTGGAAATTTGTCCTAAGAAAAATTCCGCCTTCCACGACACCTTTGGCAACATTATTAGGTTATTCTAACATTTCCCACCACAAAATTCTGACATCGCATTTGCGGACGAGCCTCTTTCCCTAAATCATAGACCCACATCTTGATCCAGTCCTTTGCACTTGGCCCCTGAACATGGTGACGTTCTAGAGTATTTTTTTTTTCGATTTTTTTTTCAAATGCGGCCTTCAACTGCAGCCCTGCTTCTCTACTTAGGCCGAATTACCCTAACAAGCTTCGAGAATAACTGAAAGAATCACCAAACTTGATCGGTCGAAGGTTAAAATAATGTAACGTAATCATGGGCAGCGATCCCTGGGGGATATGTCCCCATAATATTTGAGAAATCGCCCATTGACTTTTTGATTTTCACACAGTAAATTATATGAAAATGGGGTGCCTCCCCCCCCTTCCCAATATTGAGGCAAATCGCGGCCGCTGTCTGCAATCTCTTCATTTTTAGTAAACAAGGCGAATTCCTTGACACAAAACTAATTTTGTCATATGTGCAATTGCACATCACTCACCAAAGAACCTGTACTGTGATTGTCTTGTATTATAGTCACATAATAAATATACGAAATACCGTACTGGACGAAGCTGAAAAAACATAGGTTTCCCACTATTATCGATAAGTTTCATGGCGTCTTTACCCTAACGGAGCTATATTCGATTTTTAATTTTCCGAGCAAGTTCAAACTTTCTTTCAACATTGCACTATTATACTGTAATTCGCTCTCGTTCTTTATCTAAAAGTTGTGGGAGGGGAGAGTTCTGGGGAAAGAGGGGGAGTCTGCTCAGAACCCCCCCCCCCCTCCCCCTCTCCAACTGAACCAATGTCTTTTACTATAAATATGATATCGACATTAGGAGTAAGAAGACATTTATTGCGAAAAACGTACATTAAGAACAGTCAGCTACAACTGAAAATGAGAAAGCAGGCGTCCTCAGTTTCCGCTTTTGCTGTTAAAGGGTCACGAACTGTGCATGATGTCCCGGAAAGTTGGACAATATTGCCAGTTTACATCCATGTTTTCAGCTGTCGGACCGTACTGAATTTTTGGATGATCAACAATAATTAGGGAATTTACCTAAGCTGAGACTCATAACACATGACCGGGTTTCTCCTGCACGTATCTGCCAATGCTCCAACCTGGTAGTAATCATATAATACAGCAACAAGCGTAATGAAGCGAAAAAAGAAGAGTAGGTCGAACGAATATCAGTATATGACACTCAAGGTCGTATATTTTGCTGTAAAGACTGAAACTATTAGCAAGGTCAAATCAGCGTCCTTCCCCTTCGTGTTCATTAGAGGTTGAGCAGAATATTGCTTCTCAATCAGAACTGAGTCATATGCGCGCCACGATACTTTAGGGTTCTACTGTAATCTTAAACCTTCTTTGCGACCCGACCCAACTCCACCCCTGCCACGCCGTGCCTGTTTTTGGGGGCTTGTGTATTAGAAAAATTGTGTCTACAGCAAAAATTAGCAAAGACGAGTCTGTAGAGCACCTTCGATCGCAGTGTTCAAGCTTTGCCTGTCAATAATAGCAGACAGTTTAAGATTTACAAATAAACACAGAAATAAGCATCTATCCCTAAAGATTTTTAAACCTGTCAACTTTGTGGATATTCATTTACATCTTTTCTCAACAGTGCAAATGAAAAATTGTTTTCTTAAAATAACACAAAAGGAAAGATAACAAAATGTCACAAGAGACAGTAGGCACACCAAAATGATCCTTCAATGAAGGCACTATGCGAAGAGAGGTATTTTTTGATAAACGACCTTCTCATCTCGATTTTGAACTAACCAAAAAAGACAAAAAAAAAACCCAAAACAAGAAAAGCCATGTTGGTTTTATGACATATATTCCTATTGATTTAACTTCCTATTTTGCTATTAAACGAGTATAATAACTCACTCAACGACATAATGGCTGGCAAAAACTTTACAAAGGAGTTAAAAAGAATTGAACAATTCCAGCAACATTTCATACATTCTTTACCTCTTTAAAAGACTTATATGGTCATTCTGCTTTCCATACACTCAATAAAGATCTAGAGCGTCCATATATCTGTAAACCTCTAGAGTAATAAAATCATGTTCATCTTATACATTAAAAACAACTACCCATGGCTGGTGGTAATATCAAGTCCACTGCCTTGAGAGCATATGGTTGACAAATGTTAGGAGAGCCCCCATACCTTAGTTGCAGTGGCATATTTAGGGGGGGGGGCACTGGGCCATCAACAGATTGCATGTAAGGACATTTAATTTTTCAAAGGAGAGGGGGATACCCCTTTAGAATCCACAGGTCATCGAATAAAAACATACTGCATACCCCAGACAGAAATCCTGGATTTGCCACTGTTTAGTTGTACCAACATGCAACACCAATGTTATTCCTGTCCTCCCGTAGCAAACTTCTCAAGCCCAAGGCCAGATGGAGCAGGAGGGGGAGCATCCCTGAAAAACTGCAACCCCCCCAAAAAAAATGAAAAATTACCATTGATTTAACAAACTTAAGTGTATCTTGTCCCCCTCCCCCCACACAAAAAATAAATGCTTCACCCTGTGGAAGCTATCTTTCCCCACCCCATTCCCCTACCCCTTCAGCATCTTGTCTGATCATGGGCCTGACTCTTCTACCCTTAATGACTTTCACCCTGTACTATGCTCAAACTATTTGTTTCAAATTCCCGAATATGAAGATCACCAATCTCAAATTCAACATAAAGCATCATGTTGCAAAAATATCATATGAGTTAAGCTGACCCTATACTAAATTAGTTCAGTAGTAATTGCTTAACTGGAAAAAATTGATAGATTGATTGATTGATTGATCAAAATATGTTAGCTTAAAGGGTATATGTAGCTGGCCTATGCTTGTTAGCAGTATCTGTTTTATACTATTACAATTATACTGTTCACTCTGTCACTCCACTTGGTGTTGCATATGATTCAAATCATGATTGAGTAACAAGAAAAGGAGTACAAAGCCCAACATCTGACAGAAATATGCAAAAGAGTCCAATGTTTGACAAAAGAGTCCGATGTCTGATAAAGACAGGGGAGTCCAACTTCACACATAAACAGGGAAAACAAAATTTTCAGGGGTTTAAGGAAATTGTATCTATGTAATGGGGTATGTCTCAATATTTAAGCCTGTGACAATTGCAAATGGTAAACACACAGTTTTATAACCACTTATTTGAGGTTATGACACTGACCATTAATTAAAAGTTCAGTGGAAAAACATTCTTTGTGATCTTGAAAATCTTCATGTCATTTCTGAATTCCTGGGCAAAACTTAACAAAAAGTTTAAAATGGTTTATGCCTCCATTTTAGCCTTGAAACTAGCTTATTAATAAATTATTATAAATTGAAGAAAGACCTGCCTCAAGATGACTACATTTCAATTGAGTGGCAAATATGTCTAGCCAACTAGCAACATTCCTTCACGAAGATGCAAATCATATACCGAACTTCCTTCTTTAATACTTTGACTTCCAAAGCAGTCACAAAATTTGAAAAGGGATTGAAGAACAAACAGAGGTCTTGCATTGATGCCAACAATACATGACAGACATCATACAGTGTTTCGCTTTACCAATGTGCATACATAAATATACTCAAGTCAGTGTACACATAGTTTTTGCGACCCAGCATACAATGATGATGGCAAATACTGAACATAATCAGTACTTTTTCCCTTCTTGGATCAAGCACGTTCTTCCATGCCCTCAGATTGCAACAGGTTTTTCTTGTTCCTCATCACACATTAACTACATCTTTCTCTCATCATTCTCCATCTGCCTTTTGTTCAATTGTCTCTTCATCCTCTTTCTTTGGATTCTGCTGTACTTGAGATTTTTCGTCCTTTTGTTTCTTCATTTCAAGATAAGCATTGTAAGTCTCTGGGAGTCTCTTAAATGTGAGGATGGTCCCTTTGATCTGTTTTGGTGTCTTCTGGTAGTAATTTCTTGGGTCCCTGGCCATAGCCTGTGGTCAAGAGATTATTTGAACCAAATGTGATTTCTTTAGGATATGAGATGATATAAAAAACTAACAGGATATTATGCAAACTCAGGAATAGGAGATTTTAATCATTACTTAATGCACTCAAGTAATCATGGGAACTGGGAGTAAATACAATAGTGTGATTTCACTACTATATTGTTTATACTCCCAGTTTCCATAATTCCTTGGGTACATTTAGCAATGATTAAAGACAGTCACTCATCACCCCAAAATATATTTTTAGTGTGGGGGTATCAAAATTTCCAGTTGGTGAATGCTCTTTAATTGACAACAAAGTTTGAAAATTCAAAAGATGTAGAGTAGCTCACATTCCACACAATGCAGAGAGAGTAACTGGAATACACATTATAGCCTTGTATGCTAATCAGGAAATGGCCTTAAAAAAAAAAACTTTTGTGTCTGTACAAGAAGGAGCTTTATGCAGTTATGGGAGGAGCTTCAAGTTGCATAGTTGAGAGAATTGAAATTGTCTGCGATGATGATAATTGCCCTGTCAAGTCTCCTATTATTGCCACAGTAGGGTCTGGCAGTACACTGGTGTTTTCCAATAGAGTTTGTATAGTCCATATATACATACAAAAGGTATGGGCTCGATTTTCCAAATACAAGACACCTTACAGAAACATGAATTAGCGGTATCCTGTGATCTGAGAAGTTAGCTGCTGTAATATCAGTGTACATATGTATACATGTGTCAATGAGTTCTCTCAAACATACAGCATTTAATGTGATAGAAGGGATGAACCAGTCTAACAATTTAACTTCACATAAAATAATTTAACATTCTTTGCAAATTCTCTGCCTTTGTAGTATGTAATGCATTTGGGTCATGGAAGCACTACACCAAGGTAACACAAACTCCATGGTAGGATTCCTTTGGAGATAGTACTGCCTCCAAAGGATTACAACATGGTGGAAGCACTGCCTCAGGAAGGGTTAGGGGCACTATCTCCAATGTAGTTCTCCCCTCATAGAGCACTCCTTTGAGTCCTTTGGAAGTTGTACTACCTCTGAGGTTTAAAAGTACTCCCTTTGAGGGAGTACTAATAGTGTACTCCCTTGGAGGGAACACTAGTACTCCCTTGGAGGGA
>WURT03103440.1:0-12315 GCA_009936505.3 Holothuria glaberrima
TGGGGATCGATGAACTCTAGCTTTGTCAACTTCAAAAACTGGTGAAGAGGTATTTTGTGCTTTTTAATACAAAATTGATATAGAACCTTTCCTGCTTTGATAAGGGCTATGCTCTATCTGTATTGGTATAAAAATTCAAGATCGAACGTACAACCATTTACCTTTGGACCTATATATATATATATATATATATATATACATATATATATATATATAGTTATAAAAGGATTAAATGTGTGCATGTGCATGCACGCCGATTAAAAAGTCTGGAAGAATAGCCAAAAGCTCCGTCTTGAGATGCTTTTTACAACCTTTAGACTAGCTGTTGACTCCTTCTTAGTGTCTTATTCATTTATATATATATATATATATATATATGTAAACCCAGAATATAAGAAAATAACATAATAGACGAATACTAGCTATAATAACTCTGTTCACTGTAACTTAGGCCTCGCGAGATCCACTCCTACGCTCCCCATCGACTTTAAAGGTACGTTGGTGAAACTGATTTAACCTGGATAAAAGAAGCGCTTTCTGATTTCTCCCCTTGCAGGCTTACACGCTTGGACTCTCGCTGGAACATTGCGCCTTTCAACAGGCTTCAATTATGTAGTTAATCAACCTTCATCTAAGCAATTTACATACCGTCAAACTGGAAGTAAGGAAGCAGAGAGTATTGAAAGCAGAATTATGAGCCATTCTAAGGCAGATAGAGGCTAAAATGTTTGTTAGCGGGACTGATATTCATTTAGAATGCCGCAAGCTTAGCTCAGTAGCATACTTTGCTAATCTCTCATTGGCTATTCATGCATTAAATATAAATTATGGGGGGCAGTATCTTTAGTGTCCAACCTTACATGGTGTTATACTTCACCTTAAAACTGGTTGTGTTTGCCACAGGCAAATAAATCTATGCGTAGGCTACTTGTTAGCATCTTCTCTTTCTAGATCAAATAATTTAGCCTTTTTCCGCCAATTTTGTCTTCTAATAACAAAAGTCGGTATACCATTAAACTGTGTAGTTCCCTGCCCTGAAAACAGGGGAATTACTTTAAATGAATCTTAAAAACTTGTATTTAATAGGCCTACTGCACTTCACTTGTTAACCACCTTGGCCCTACTTATCGATTATCTGTGGCTTTCCCACTTAGACCACAACTAGGGCTAGCTTCTTTAATTTTAAATGTCAAGAGGTCAATCTTAAAATCTTTTTGCAATTAAATCTTAAAAGGTGTCACTAATGGGTTTTAAGGGTGTAAGTATATCTCTGAAGGTTTCGTCTTTAACTCTTTTCATCTTAAGGAGCCTGTCAATTGTATTGTGTTGTTAGAAAACGAAGTGTTCATTCAGTTTACAGTTTACAGTAACAGTTTATTTCCACCAACTTTAAAGATGATATGTCGTCTAATAAAATGCATTTAAAACTTCTGCCGGATTTTGGATGACGTCACAGCAAACCCTTACCTTAACTTCAATTGCGAACCGATTCGATACACCGTTGATAAAGCTAACGGATTCAATACATTATCGATAATGTAACATTATCGATAGGGCATCGAATCGGTTTGCAATCGAAGTCAAGACAAGGGTATGCTGTGACGTCATCCAGAATCCGGCATACGTTTTTATTGCGTTTTTACGAGACGACATATCATCTTTAAAATCGAAATTATTTACATATGATGTAGTGATAATTTACCATTGGTTGTATGGAAAAGGAGAAGTGCAATTAGTATGAATCGTTGTCTCCTAAGTAATGAGGAGTTTATAAACGGGATGAGCTGTGATGGAAATGCATACTAAATACCTGCAACAATTTCATTTATGATTTCCATTTTGATATGACATAGCAAAGACTATTTAAGGTCACTTCTTAGCGACGTTATTGTATGAGTTAACGTGCATTAATGACTGGACGACCAGGAAAAACTAAATTAAACACTTTCTTTTAAACGTGCTGCAACCCATTAACCTAGTGCATAGCCTAACATACTGTTACTATATACGTCATCTTAATGGCCTACCCTACTTTGCCGGTAGACGGTTTCTGTTGATTACAACGTAACGATCTCCACATAATCATGCAATTATTACACTTTTCCTTCAGAAAAAAATGACCCAAATGATCATTTATTTTCAAGATCGATCTAAATATCCAGTAATGCATAAAATACGAAAGATCGGATTGTTAACTAGGCCTAAAGTACTTGATGAAAACACACATACCGATGAACACAAAGCTTTACCTCGTCTCACACATGCATATGAGGTTATTGAAGGGGGGAGGGGGTTTAAGCAGTTCAAAAACCGTAAAATTTAACTGTCTCTTAAGAAATATACCTCAAACTGTAACAAAGCTAAAAACATCCTTACATAAATTAACTCTATTTATGGCCAACATCTATTAATCCACAACTTACTTTCATACACAATAGATTAACAAAATAACAAGACGCAGAATGAAAACACTGCGACAAGTCCATAAAACGACTGCTATACTTCACATTCGCTCGTAGAGACTGAACTCTATTAGCTATTCATACATACAATCACAACAAACAAAAATTATAAATATTTAACGAAAAAAAGACTAAAGCAAGTCTGATTAGCATGCTGTTTCGAACGACAAATGTCAATGGGGTTTAGTGTGTGATTTTGCCCATTTCAAGCTCACACATTGTAGTTCCGTTGACTGGCTGTGTAAAAATGAAAGTTGCAGCCAGCTGAAGACTTTTTGTGCAACATTAATATTCATATATTGAACCAATCAACAGTCGAGAGGTAAAATCAAATTGGGTCCATGAATATAGCGAAACTGGATGATCTCTGCCATTGTTTACAGGTGTTAGAGAATGTATGTCAAAAGAGGAGTTCATATTCGACACCTGTTGTGAAGGTAAGATCTCTCCAGACAAGTAACGTAAGGCCTAGCCTGGACTTGCTGTGATTATCTGAAAATTAGGGAAATCGCAGTTACGCTTTTCAGAAAGACTTTTCCAAAAGCCTTTTGTTTTAGTGGACATGGTCAACGTTTAGTTTGCTGCTTAAATACTTTTCTTAGCATGAACCTTTGTTTCTAGCTGTCGTCTTCCAGTCCTTGTTTGCTTTACAGAGAGAGATATGCACCGTAGTTCCACATTTAAAACAAAGGACTTGTTAAAACAGTCAAAATTTGCTGCAATATTTTACGCAATAAAATTATCGCTGGCTATTTTCTCAGAAACAGATCTTACGGGGATAAAACGAAAATTTTCCACAACAACAATTCTGTTCCTTTAAAACGCATGAAGGTTGATCAAATGTTTAACAATTCCGCCATAAGGGGAAACACTTGATTTCACGTAATTTACACCTTCACCCGTTGAAACAACCCTACAATAAACTCATCTTCAGCCAATTGCAGTAATTATCCGTTTTACTCCGGCGCATCTGCAGCATCCTATGTGTAATCATTGTTGTACATTTTTTTTCGAGGAAGTCGTACCTTTTACTGTCTCACCGACAGAGGGCAGCATTTTAGACTTTTCCACAGAAGAGTAATCCCTTCAGTGTGGCTTCAATTAATTAAATCAGAGAAGCATTCATGCAGGGAAGTGTTATATTCCCCTGCTTCATGGGTTTGAATCAATGAACTAAAACACTACAAATGCAGTTTCTCTGCCGTCTACGCCATTTTAGTCATCCCAAGCAGCCTTTTTCCAGCCGTTGTTGCTAAGATTTTTTGAATAAGTTTGAAGGAAATCGTCCATAATTGGTCCTTTTGAATGCGGTTGATCGTTATGGTTTAAGACACTTATCATTTATTATTATATAGAAATGGACATTCCTAAGGTAAGTTCTAGGTACAAATTATTACTCTCGTCTTTTGACAGAGTAGATTTTAGAACTCCGTTGCTCCTACGTTTTACCCAGTAGTTACTTTCATTCTTGGTGAAACGCGCATGCGTGAAATATGCGGTTTATTTCACTAGTACCATAAACATGTGAAACATTGTGTTTTAAGTAGGAACAGAGTAGAATCGATCCATCTTCAAGAATGGAAAGGTTTTTATACTCATTACACAACTTTGAAAAGCATTTTACAGGCGAACCAGAAGTGTAGCTGTGTAGTTGTGCAGGTGTGTATTTGCTCACGTCTATTCCCATTCGCGTGTACTTGACACAACAATAAAATAAGCATACCAATTTGGTGCAAAAGAATAATAAAAATTTCCTGCTAGAAGATTTTCCAAAAAAGGGTGGCGCTAGAATTTGCCCGAAGCAACGACAAAAAGATACGTGGTTGCAGGAAAGATTGCGACAGTCAAATGTTTTGGCGAGAGATGCCGGCTGACATTTTGTGTTGTATTCAGCAGAATTTGGAAAAACAATTGTGTCTATGGAGAGGAAAATTTGAAAAATATATGGTATCGAAGGAAATTTAAAAATTTAGGGGTAGCTGTTGAAGAATCTGAGCTCCTTGAGAGCATAATCGTGACAAACGCGGGGGTGCCTATTGGCTGTGGGGTATCACATCCTTTGTCGTACAGTTCAGGACTAACTTAAAGTTTCCCCAACAAGTGAGCGAGGGGTCCCCGACAGGGGCCTCGGCTCCATTCCTAAGGGCCTTATTATTCTACCTGTTCTTCACCACTTGTTAAGCAATTTTCATCAGAATGTGTTATTTGCACTTTAAGTTTTCAGTGACGGAAACTGCCCCTTGTGACGCCACTAACCCTCACTGCTCCCCTATATGCTAAGTTTTGTACATGCATCCTCCTTAAGGTAGACTCTCATCACCCCAAAATACATTCACAGTATCATCAAAAAGGTTTATGATCGCTTAACCTTTTTGGGGGAGGGGGGTTGACTTGAATGTATGACAAAGTTCAAACTATAGCTACAAATGTATGCACGCCATGGGCGTCAACAGTTAAGGGACTGGGAGCCGCCCTACTTTGAATGTGAAGTAGACCTACTTTTTACCGAACCCTAACCAGAAAAGTTGCTTTGTGTACACCTTTCAGTGTAGCTGAATCATTGAAATCAAACTCGGAAATGGTTTGAACAGCCATGCACATTATGATTCAAAATTGTGGGAAAACCCCTTACATTACACCACAGATCACCTAGTCTCCAATTTTTTACAGGGCCTCTCAGTGAGCCACGGATCCCTCGCTTCTTGGACTTTGTAATTTGCGCTTAAAGTAGATCTGGTCCAGGTCGTTCCCCTCCCCTCCCCCCACACTTTTGAGAAGCGGGGTAAACGGCATGTACATATATAAATTAAGCTGAAAATTGAGTATTCACAGTGTACACAGGACCAACTACCTGGGTAAGTTCTGTTCCTGTAATCTTAGTCATTACTTTTTCATTTAGCTGATTGTTTTTTGCTGTCCCATTTTCTCTAAAACTCTGTGTTCTTTATGCTTTCTTTGTGTTTGTGACTCAACTATGTCAGTTAAAATTGTTATGCTGTAATGGGGAGTTAAACTCTCTGTAAGAAGTCCCTCGGGGTTTCGCAGTTTTATTTCCATCTACTTCATTAAAACATAATTATGTAATTATAACATTGCGTATCCGTGCATTTCAATGATTTAGAAAATAAATAAATAGACGAAACGAAACTGATTCTCAGATTGCAAGAGGTTATGGGCATGTGCAAATCAGTAAATATCTTTTGTTTAAAAATAGGCTGGCAATGTACTGTCTTCAACAGTCAGACAGTAGTAACATTTAACCCAGGAAGCTAGCAAAATAGTAACGAACTGAAGGATCGCTTCAACGCAAATTTTTACCCTTAAATAGTATTTTGGCAGTAAAATACAGGTGTGTCGATCGTCAATGGTAAAATTACTATTCACAGCTTCTCATAACGGTATCACCTTATAGTGTAATACTTTGTACGTATTACAATATTGTCTTACCTGAGCCACGCAAACATAAGTCTTGGTTCGATGCAACGCACTCTAATCTCTGGAAGCATTATTCTGAAAAATTCGCTGAAAATAATGGCAGTGACTAGGGTTGCCAAAATGGTGGCTGTTCCGTACCACATGAAGGACAGCTATAATGGAAAAAATTAGTGAACCAGAACGGCAAACGTTGAAGAGGAAGAAAAATGTATCAATGTTCTGAAGAAGTAATCACCGAAACAATATTTCAATGACTTAGATAAGACTTCCATTCTCTCAGAAGGAATCTTAAATCTGCCCTCGCACCATCTAGTGTACATAATGAGGAACTACGGGTTTGTACATTTACAATTGGCTACTGCCTTATGATGGACATACATTCAACAATGATTTCAAGTAAACTCTCATTGGTCAGTGATTACTGATGCAGACATTTTTTTAGAGTTTTTTCAAAGTTCCCTCGACTCTCTGGCGAAGAGCAGCCAAGGGCAAAATCCAAAAGTTATTCCCATGAAACGACTTCTTCTCTCGGAGCCCAAGTGGCACTAGAACTTAAATTAACCAACCTCTTGACCTTCGGACCTCTAATGGATCTGTTATGCGTGGTCCTATTCTAGGCCCCAAGGAAATATTTACTACACATGATCTTAGCCAAAAGACCGAAAGGTGACTTATGCAGTTGTGTAGCCAACATTGCCCCATTGCATAGCAGACAGGTCAGATTTCAGGCAATTGTATTTAGAACAATACGGCTATCATATATTTTGGGAGTACCATGAGCCCTTTAAATAGCGACAATACATGAAACTGTTCTTATAACTGATGCAACTTGCTAGAGCCTGAGCCAACCCTGGTGAACCTGCTATGTATAAATTTTCCAACCCCCAGTACACACATACACATGCCAAAAGAATCCACACTAGGGGAAAGAGGGACCCATACTTGAGGGAGAAACCGTTACGTAAGAGGGTGTACACCGGTCCACTGCAAAATTTAGAAAAAAGCAATATGGGATTGCCCAAGTTCTTAACGACAATCATCGCGGGGGCAATGTCATTTTTGGTGTTATCATCAATGAAAGAAAAGAAGCAAACAGTAGTGTGAGGACAGACGTGGGGGGGGGGGTTAAGGAGAGAGGAGGGGTGGTAATCGGCTTGGATCCCTCCTGGATCCGTGACTACAAATTAAGTTTACAGTATACATGGTTATATACCTTATACAAAGGGAAGATGTATTCGTTTCCAGCAGTGAGCTTGCTGCCTATCGTGATCCATGCTCCTGTTGCCATGCCAACAGCTGCACCCGTTAGTACTCCCCTACGTATAATTAAGAAATCAAGAAATCAATTGAAATAAAGACTGTTATTTAGAAACAGAGCAACCAAATCATTTCAAAAAAGAACATAATAACCACTGTCATTTAATTATAAATGACTAATAATTATACCACGGGAAGACAATCATACATATGACAACTTTATGAGCATGTGCAATATCAACCCACAATAGCAACAAAATACAACTATCAAGAAAAATTACAATTGAATAAACGAATGTCATATGGACATATAAATTATTCCTAATTCACAAAGAATTAAAGGGCAGATTTTGTCATCCCAGACAGTTCCAGTTCTCCCAACTATGCAACTAGTGTTGTGGTTTTATTGATTGACTTTGCTGTCAATCAAAGAGCAGTAACCAACTGAGAATTTGACACCCCCACACTAAAAATATACTTTGGGTGACGAGATTTGCCCTTTAAACAGTATATGGTAAATCAATGCATGTGGTGACCTGATCTGTTAAAGGTTGTGTAGCATGAAAACAACATAGTTGGATATTTGATGTAAAAAGCATTAAATATCCAGAAAATAGCCGCAATTCCCGTTAAAATCCATCAAATATTGACCATTTTACAGGGTACTTTCTATTTCACACTTGTAGCATGAATAAACATGAGCTAAATACGCAGACATACCATATATGGCTCATGTTAGCCTTTGTTTTTTTTTTCAACCTTAATTTCAAGGATACTGGCAGCATTGTTATCCCCTGAGGGGTTTGTTATGAAAGTTAAAATTCTATTCTCCAGAAACATTGATAACACTCAAGTTCACAAACTGTAAACTATCTGATCAGTAATCAAGAGATAATTTATATAGGGTTAACAAAAGAAATCTGAACACTGTCCAGAACTCTACGTCATTATTTTTCCATAGGCAATGAGTTTCTTCGGAAACCGTCATACTTTGAAGACGTATATTTTGTGAACGGAAAAAGATATTGAATTATTCCAACGGATTTTTCATTGGAGGACTTGATTCTTTAACTGACAAGTGAAACAGCTCTTTTTGGTGGCATGTCA
This sequence comes from Holothuria glaberrima, assembly GCA_009936505.3. Classification (NCBI taxonomy): domain Eukaryota; kingdom Metazoa; phylum Echinodermata; class Holothuroidea; order Aspidochirotida; family Holothuriidae; genus Holothuria; species Holothuria glaberrima. The sequence continues at coordinate 8,262 of WURT03103440.1, forward strand.
CATGACCTTTAACGATGGTTAGATAGTGACTGTCATTTTATCCTAAACTTCTGATGGGTGCTTATATGGATCTATATAATGAGCATATGGAAAACATAAGTTCCATGGCTTCATGGACGTGACTGATGTACTAACGTGGGTCACTGGACCATAGGTCCGAAACTACACTCCCCATACTCCGACAACACTTTAGTACAAAAATACCTCAAATGTCGACATAAATGATAGCAAAAGTAGTACCAGGGGCGTAGCTAGGATGAAATGTTTAGGGCGGCCTAGGTATCAAATGAAGGGGTCAAAGCATTGATCGCCGTCCTTTTGAGGGAATCTACGGGAAGGAGTGTCCCCCTTGTCTTTGAGAAAATTTGGAATGGTAAGGTGCCCTTGGATGCAATCAGGTGCTATATTTTTCATCGTTTTAACTAAATTAATGATCCGTTGATTTCATACTTGTTCAAAATGTGTTTTTACACATTACTTTTTCTTAACTCGTACACAGTTTATTAAGACACAAACAATTTGGGGCCTAACAAACATCTGGGGACTTAGGTCCCTAAACCACCCCTCCACATAGCTACGCGCTTGAACAGTACCGCCCAGAACAATCTCTTTGATATACTTACGGTTCGTTGGCACGCCGCCAGAATATTCCCAAGAGAAATGTCGCAACTAGCGGCCCTCCGAAAGCACCGAACACCGAATTGACCATGCTGACAATGGTCCCTAACTTCATTGCGATGAAAGCCAATCCCACAGATATAGATCCAAAGAGAATCGCTGTTCGACACGGAAATTATATAGTTAGTGTTAATGTTGATATCTCGGGCTCGTTGCGTTCATTAGTTTATGTTCATTAGTGTATATAATGAGGTCGCACTTTAGCAGCACTCTTGGCCATGGTTTCAATTCATACTTTCCTGAAAAAAAAACATATTTTTTTGCCCAAAAATAGTAGGTCTATATATTTTGCTCACAAAGAGATCTAGCTCCAAAAAGAATCGCTATTCGAAAAGGAATTTATGAAGTTTATGTTAATATCTTGGGATCGTTATGTTCATTAGCGTATGTTCATTAGTCTATACCATTATATGTTGCACTTCAGCAGCACTCTAGTCCATAGTTTCCCATGCATGCTTGCCTGAAGAAAAAAATATTTTGCTCAAAAATAGTATACATTTTGCTCACAAAGAACAAATTTTCCCGAATGGGGGTGGGGTTCATCCTCAAGCAATGGCACTCCGATCTTATACTTCTATTGTCACGCTCATGAAAAAGAACACGATTACAAAAATGTAGGGAATATTTTTCACGTTTTGCATGCATGAGTTTCCTTAGAATTGATAGTAGTATTTTCATTGGTAGGCCCTATAGATATAACCAGGTGTGTTTGTAGGGTTTTGTCAGGTGGGCAGGGGGTGGGTGGAGTCAGAGTTCCAAGCAAAGTGCCAATCAATTTATTCAGGTTAATCACCAGTAACCATGTAAAAGATACCTCACAGATTTGCCGAATTAGCACTTCCCAGACCTTGCATACTGCATTGAAACCTATTTTACTTCAGATTTCATGCTTTAGAAATTTGAAGAAGGTTTGCGTTATAAAGATTTCTTTTGTATGCTAAAATAGGACGCACTGGAGGATATTAGGTGATTGGAAGCGTCGTGTAGAAGAGTGGGGGTCCCTTAATGAGTACCGAAAAATCAATTGGTGCAAAGTCTTCGTATTACGTAGGCATAGGAAGCTGTTCTCGACTGAGAGGCTTAAAGTTGTTTCGGACTGGGAGAGGGTTCTGAAGGCGATTTTTTTTATATTTGAGGGTCCGTAAATGCAATTTGGTGCAACATATTAGGGAAATTCTAAAGAAAGTTACTGCAAATTTTTGACATTTCTCAAGGAGGGAACAAACGAAAGGTTTTCGTCCTTAAAATTAAGGGACCGGAAGAAGCATACTTCCGCCCCACCACATTTTGGTTGGGGTTTAACCCCCCCCCCCCGCCCGGCTTCCTATGCATATGCCGTATTATGAAAGAGGGATTTGGATGAGTGTACGAAGCCTGCAAGTGTGTGGTCCCGTAATGCCTCCCGTAAAAAAATGTAGTGGGTGGAAATACGATTCCGCCCTCCTCAATTTTAGGACGAAAACCTCTTATTTGTTCCCTCTGTAAAAAATTGTCAGAATTCTGCACTAATAAATTTGCCCAATATATTGTACCTATGGATCCTCAAATATTAAAAAAAAAAACTTCAAAGAGGAGAGAGACATGCCCTCTCTTACACTCCTCTCCCACGACGGCGGTTGCAAACAAGGTTTAGCCACCCACCCACCCACCCCTCCCCGTGACGAGAACAACTTTCTAAGAATATGGTGGAGATCGCGATAAACTACATTTCATAAAGCTTGAGGAGCGAGTGAATGCGTAACTCAAATTATGTAGGATTCAGCATGCTAGGAATGTTACTCATATTACAACATTGCTTCATTACACCCTCTGAATGAGCGCTCTCTTTAGGGGGTTCGAGATGTAGGCTTTCCTCGTGTTTTCCGAAAAAAGGGTTACGCCAGACCACTTGGGTGTGCCATTTTACTGGTAATGGTCACCAGGTATGGAGTGTGCACTGTTCGTAATTGCGCACCAAGCGCGTTGAAATCATGGATTTAGAAGTCATGTTCCGAAGCCGTGGTAGTTTGCGCAAGGGTCGTCAAAGACAAAACAGTCAAAATAAACTGTCACATCCGTCGTACATTCGGACAGACACTTCGCCCCTAACCCTAACACAGATCTATAAGAGCCCCCCCCCCCTTTTTTTGTTTTGTTTTTTTTTTCAGTTAGACACGAGAAAATACTTTTTTTAAAACCTGCTACTGACCATCTTCAAGACAATTTCAGGCATTATTCGACTTACTGAATCCTCTTGAAATGGTCGTATCTCGTTTGTCATTTTCTCTACTCTTGCGGGAATCCCTGTCACGCATGGCTCTGTAGGTACCTAGAATATCAACCAATGCAACAGATGCCATAGCATTCAGACCAGATGAGATAGTACTGTGAAACAAAACAACCGAAATATACTCTTTATAGTCATGTTTAGTCAACACAATTAAGTAAGTTAGTCCGATAGCATATCCATTTGACTAAATCATTAAAGATGCTATATAGTGTGACTGTACTAAACTTTGTTTTAACTAATTTATTTTAGAGGTTATAATATGAGAGACAATACACTGTCGTTTCAGGAATACATCAAGACTGAAACTCATTTCCCACTTTTTTATTTCATGAAGCGTCGGTGGAACATTTTTGTTTGATCAGGAGTAGGCAAGTATTGGTTGTTAAGTCTTAAGAATGAAGAATTTATATTTGTAGGCATTTGCATAGATCAGCATATAGGTGTCCAATATTGAGACCATTAATATGAAAAAACAGAGTACATTGAAAAATTGGGTTGTCACCAAAAAATCCCATATCTTTTCACAGTTTGGACTACCCTGGCTTGGAAAATGGCACACGGTTTGTAGTGTGATTGCTCTCCCGGGGAATATAGATTTCGTTATATTCATTCTCAGTCTGCGCAGAATACATTCCAAGTCTGGATGGTTCATGTTGTTCGGTGTCGATTAGGTCAATTCCTCACCCTCCCAGGCTGTTTACCCCTCCCAGGCCGTTCCATTTAATGCTGCTCATTTAATAAAGTTGTGGTGATGTCGTGTTCAAAACGATTCCAACAAGAAAGCTTAAACAAATTAATGGGGCGCTCTTTCACTATTAATTCTCACAATTGTAAGAGTGTGTACCCGATCTCGACCGGAGTAAGTTCTCTTCATCATGTCTTAGATAACTAGCGCAGCAATGCTGCAACGGCTCAGCTTCATGTTTACAGTGGCGTAGCCAGGGGGCAGGGGGCAGAGTGCCCCCACAAAAATCTTGGGGACGCAATGGGCGATGTTGAAAAAATGAAGGAGAGCAAATTAAAAAAAAAAACGGCGAGAGGAGGGAGGGATGCAGGGTTGGTGCGGAGGGAGGCTGGCCCCGTCGGGGAATTTTTACAGTTTTGTCG
>WURT03103451.1:0-12315 GCA_009936505.3 Holothuria glaberrima
CTCACTCACTCACTCACTCACTCACTCACTCACTCACTCACTCACTCACTCACTCACTCACTCACTCACTCACTCAAATGTAGCCAAACAAGGTATTGAAGGGGCAAGATAACTTGGTGCGAAAATTTGTTTTAGGGGAAGATTAACTAAAATGCACAAAAGCAATAGCAGTTTTTTTTCTGGACGGCGACAAAACTTTTCTTGAGAGGGCGCTGCTCCTTGGCCCCACCTAGCTACGGGCTTGCACCTGCATCACTTCTTTGGACCTCACTGGAATGGTTTGCAAGCAACTTGAATTGATTGCTTGTATTTATGCGTGTCGTTGTCGGCATAGGCGTAGGAAAAGGGGGCAGAGGGGCCACCGCCCTCCCACTCTCGACGGTAGGGGGCGTAAACCCTCTTTCGCCCCCCAATTTGGATGGCATGCTAGAATATATATATACAGGCCTACCGCCTGTAATATACCAGTATACCGGCGTCCAGGTGTTATCAATATTCCTTTCCAGAGGGCATAGAGGTACTGCAGGTGTTGGGTGTACAATGGTTGGCAAAAAACAAAGATTTCTATTTTATTTAATGTGCAGTTTCATTTTTTAACGTGAGATATGGCATACAAATGTTCCTTTTATTTTTGTTCATTTATTTATTTTTTTAAATTGCTCTTTCAGGTGGAAAAAGGCAAAAAATTTCACATCAAAAATGTATGTTTTGGTCTAGGGGATAGGGCGAGGTGCACAGTCCAAAAATTGTTCCACCCCCCCCCTTCATATTGCTTCCTACGCTTATGGTTGTCGGTCGAGTAGTGCTTCCCTCACTCAAGTTGTTTCGCAGTCCGTGCAGATAAAGACAAAACCGTGACGTTATATGTACGTCTTCGTGTACCTTGCGAAGTGGAGTCAACCCAAGGACTTATATACATGGACACAGCATATTGCCCTAACGTCCTATGCGTAAGTTGTCGCCACCGTACGTACACCAGTGGGCTTACCAATATGGCTGCCTGCCATAGCCGTGTGTGTAAAAGTTTGGACTTGCTCAAGTGGCTCATCATCGACAGATTGTGTGAGAAACTTGTAATATTTTCAAAAGTAAACAAGCTCCTGTCAAATTCAACAAATAGAATGAAGAACTGCAATATTGTCCTTCTATTCATGTTTATATTTGGTCTAAAATGTTGCAGATTCATCGTCAAATTGGGCAAATGGGAGTGCTCGGCGGTCATCTTGGTAAGCCTAAATTTGTTCCAACGGTGGCGACCGTATTGGTAACGTGATCCTATGTCCATATATATAAGTCCGAGAGTCAACCTTCTCCTTGTCGTCAGCCATTTTGTTTTACATTTTTTTCTCAGCGACAATTCTAACAACTTTTGCCTACGAAAAAATTGTACCAATATTTGGATGGACGGGAACTCTTCGATTCACGTCAGCCTTTATCTTTCTTTATTCCGTCCCTGCCTCCTTTCTTGTATACCAAAGAGATGTAGAAGGGATCAGTAATCGAATTAAAAGAAAATATAACAAGGAGGGGGATGAAATCCAACATGAACCTTTAAACCGAGACGAGATGAAAGCCTCCTCTTTTAGTAATAAGGAGAAAGAACTGTTCAATGAAAACGGATCAGCTGGTGTCGGGTATACTCCGATCAGGACGACGTGGATACAAATGATCACAAACTGGAGGGCGTGGGCCGTTCTTCTGGCGATGTTCTTACCTGCGATGGCATGGTCTCCCTTTTGGATGAATTGTGTAAGTGGGGTGCTTATAAAAAGTTGGGTAAAAATAAAAAGTTGGGTAAAAAAATCACAACAAAGTTGGGCATGTAGGCCAATGTGAATATAATAAAATTGGGTAAAGTTTGCTCAATAATTGGTGAGTAATGGGATAAACGATAGTCTGGTTTACCAATAAACTAACGCGCGCAAGCGCGTGTTATCGCCGAAGGCCCTAGATGCCTGACTATGCCGTAAAACATGAAGCCACACTGTATGACCTGAAATACGGCAAACGCGTTCCTTTTGGTGACATCACAATGCAGTTTTCATTAAGTGTGTTTGACGTTTCTGAACTGTCTCTCCCGATGAGATAACGAAATTCACGGCAAAAGATTAGTTTCCGCCAAATAGATCGGAACAAAACCTTTTTCATGTGAAACATATAACTTACAAGCCGCATTTGCTAATGTATTAAGCTTATTTAACCCTCACGGTGTTTTACATACCGTTGATAGTTGTTTCGCTGAATTGCTTTGCCGTACTACAAGTGTCATGGCAACCCCCATGTAGGCTTCATCGGATGTCAAGAAGGCAATGGCTGTCTTACGTTACGGCGTAAAAGTCAGGCATTTAGCGAGTTCGGCGCTAACGCGCTTTATCATGCACATTGCAAAAGTCTGAGTCACTTTTACTTAAGTTAAACTGAAATAGCGCCATCTTTATTGCGTATTAAATTCACAATTAATTCACGTTAATACTTGATCAAATCTGAACATCTATCGTATTGGGAATTTTCTAACCTAATTACAGAAAAATTCAGCATGTAACGTTGTATGCGGGAAATTCATCCATCCATGATTCATATTTGCCACCTTCTCGCCGTTATTGACATTTTTATCACGATGGTAGACTTATTAGCAATCACACCATAACTAATTTTTGCTTGATTTGCATTCTATACACATGTGTTTAGTAGATATAAAATCTAAGAAAAAAAATGTCATATCGTAATCATCCATCTAATGTTTTGCAGGTCAGTTACTTTGAGAGTATCAACGAGTCTGCAGATAACATCCTAGTGTACGTGACTGTAACGGCCATGTTTGATCTTGTCGGGAGAGTTTGCTTCATTATCCTTAGAAACGGGTTTGCATTAAAAGACTGCTACCTTTTAATTACTCTCAATACCATCATCACGGCCGTTGCATTTCTTTTCGTCTTGTGGCCAACGAAGCCAACTCTTTTAATCTGCTGCGCATGTGAGTGTCATAAGTTGGATTATTTTTCTTACATGTGATGCTAAATTTATTTAAACTATAGAAATTAAAACTAAGGCTTTACTCAAATTTCTATGACTAATGGACACTAGCGTTGAAACACTTTCCCTCTGTTTTCTAGAGCCCTTTGTATCGATTTTTCATCGCTACATTCTTGTTTTCATGTCATTCCATTATTATACCGTATGAGAAATAATTTGAATTGAACTGAAAATATTGAAACATTTTGTGACCTGTAACATAATTTTAAGACATCTCACCTATCCCAGGTTTACTCAATATTGAGAAAACAAAACGCGATATTTTCTCTTATGCCTTTCGCTAATTCTCTTGTACAAACAGTAGTAAGGTAAAGAGGGGTGAAGACTGTGAAGACTCGTATAGGCACTCTAGCTGCCATAAAATGAAACAATGCAAGCAACACGGAAAACTTTGCCGTAGAATTCATGAATGATAGGGTGGTTAAGAATTTCAAATTGTAGTTTTTCACCGGATTTTCAATGCGAATGTAAATTGGGTTACAAATATCAGCAGAGGAATCTGGTAATATCAAGTGGGATCATGAGTACGAGAACAACCTTTTCTTATCAGTCCAAAATCATACCCACGAGGATAAGTAGAGGAATTTGTTCTTAAGTATTCACCAAAAAAAAAAATTAACAGAAATGTAAGTTTCTCCCACCACTGGTCTGTAGGGGAACTTGAGACTTGTAGACTGACGGTTGGATCATATGGATCATATGAAGTTGTCAAAATTTTCCCTTTTCGCGTTGCATATTATCAATCATTCTTGTCTCAGCCACTCAATCATTCTGCTAGCTACATCGATGATCAAAACGTTAATTATCATTTAGCTCTATAAACGTTGGAATAATTTGCAAATTTTTATGGGACATAGATTTACTTAATTAAGAAGTTTCATAATAATTTTGCATAATGGATTTTCTTTGAATGGTCAAAATTTTCCGGCCTGCACAAGATCATGAGTTCCTTTGTCTACACCTTCAAATGCAATGTACGGAGTAACCCTTCTCTGCCTTTCTTTTTGCCAGGTATTGGAATAGGCCGAGGATGGTTCCTCATCTTGTCATTTCCCGCCACTACCCATCTTCTCAGTGAACATACCGCAGACCACACTATCACTTTAGGAATGATCGCCGTGGGCCTCGGGTTTAGTCTGGGGACACTTCCCGCAGGTAAGCCTAGGGGTGGGGATTAAGGTGGCAACCCGACCGATGTTTCCTCTTTTCGCTTTCGCAGGCAGGACGACACCAGTGAGCATTTATTTGGGAGTTTGTGACCACGTAATCAAAACCATGCTTGGCCTCACTCCCATCTCTTATGACCCCAGCAGTAGGAGGAATGCACTCCCGAAAGAATTCTTGCCGGTGATATACCATTGATATCAGAATATGTTTTTGCTGTCGAATGGGACTTTCTTGGCCCTGTAATCGTAAGAAAGATCCAAAATTTGCTTGGGAGCCTGTCACTTTTTTCTCATCCACTGATCCCTGGCAGTATAGAGATGGTGGGGTGGGGAAGTTGAGTGGGGTTTGAAGTCTTCAGTCTTAATGTGTGACTTTTCTGGAGAATGGTAAAATCTACACAAACGGAGGTATCTATTTCAGATTAGTCTAGCTCAAAGAACATTCAGTTTAGAGAGTACTGAGCCATCTAAACGATATTTTATGCATAATACGCTATTAAAAACGGAATTATATAAATTTGAAGTGGTCTCGATATATTTCCTTAGTCAGTTGAGGATGGCATCCTTTTCTTTGACTTTTCTTAGAGTATCATAGCAACAAACATAGCTTATGTATAATGTCAACTATAGATGGGTTTCACCGACGCCAAGTGATCGCGCGTCTTTTTGCTTTTGAAGGGCAAGATCGCTCGTCTCTTTGGTTTTGAAGGGCAAGCGTCTATTGTGTCACAGTATTATCTATGGTTATGTCGTGCGCATTTGCTGTAAATACGCTTGCTGGCTTGTGTATTTTGCCCTTCGGTGCCTTGGAATCCCACTCGCGTGACGTCACATGAAATCACTCTATAGGCTAGCCAAAATTTCCTTTCGACGTGGTCACATTCCGACTCTCGTTTATTTTAGATTTGAATTAGATGAAAGTTGCAAAAAGCAGTGGAAAATATTATGAAAGGTTACTAGCCCAAGGGAAACTTTACTCGAGGGAAACTAACAATGAAAAGAACAGAATAACAATTTCGGGGGGTTTGTTAAGGTTCTTAGAATATTTTCATGTATTCATGCTGGAATAATCTTTTTGCATAGTCGCTATGAAGATGCAACTTTAAGAAAGGGTACGTATAGCTTTCACCTTTCCTATGAGGGTGGTTCTGCTAGAGTCTAGACCTGCTTAGGTTCCGGGATGATGGGAGATCTGGTAGGGATAAAAAGGGGGTGAAACTGACAAAATTGAATTGAAATATGCAAAGTTGTCATGAGTGATGTAGCTGCTGGGTAGGTTGAACTACGAGAAAACTTTTTACAAGTAGCAAAAGTCCTGCACAGGTAGAGTAATCCTACAAGAAAATAGAATTTGAAAAATCCTTCAAAAGCCTTCAGGCCAGAGATTCATGCCAAGTTTATTAAGCACAGAAAACTGCCCAACGTAAATGGTTCAAACTTTTTAGGTCATTACACTCACACCACACAATCACTTTTTACTTACGTCACCGACACAAATGTGGGATTCTGACCCGTTAATTGATCTCCTCCTACTGTCCTAGACGGTTGGTTTTATCGCAATACGGTGTAGTCCAAGTTGAAGAGATGGTTGTATTGTTTTGACCCTGCTTATTTTGGTGACCTCGTGACCTTGTAAGGGAGTATTATGGGGACATTTCTACATTTAAAATGCGTGGGCGTCTATTTTAAGAACAGTTCTGCTTAATACGACTAGGTTTGATCCGAAATGTTGGATATCTTTCAAACAGCGCCATCGTTTTCTATTGAACCTTAAAGTTATGTATTCAGGGAGTCGCAGAGTAGTAGCTTCGTGATGAAACAAGATCAGTTTAGCCTAGTTTATTTTGCAGTTTGCTCGTGGTATGGTGTGTTACTACAGCTGTTTGGCGATATGTACTGTACGTACATTGGTAAAGTCGTTAGAAATTAGCCTAGCTATACCCCACCGTGGCTAGTTAACGTCATGGCACCGCAACTAGTCTAGACGTGTGTCTTGTTATTGCTGCTTTGCAGTGACGTCGCCAGAGAGGCAGGGGCACGTTCCCCCTCCAAAGATTAGCTGTGCCCCAGGGTTCCCCCAATGAGGTTTTGGGTATGACAAAAATTATGCACAAACACACCATTAACGCTTATGCTGATATGAAAAAGAGGACCCAATATCACTTAATCACTCAAACATACGACTTAAATTGCACAAAATGTTCTCAAAACTGCAATTTTGCCGGCGCGCTTCGCGCGTATCTATTTGTTAACCTGTATAGAGGACAGCCTTATTTGGAGATGTAATCCACAGCTATTGTTTCAACCCTTTACTTTCAAAAGCTTTGAGACTACTGGAGTTTTGAGTCCTCTCCCTTCAGTACAATTCCCACATCGATTATCTTTTAGTCAGATATTATGTTCGAAAACTGTAAAAAATTGCGACTTTCGTTGCCTTTTTCAACGTTTATCCAATAAAGCTCAGTGCAAATATCCAGAACATAATTCACTGTCCCTATTCACCCCCATCAGTAGATCGTTAGTGCAAGTAAGGCTAACACAATAATCAAATTGTGATTTATATTTTGTGGCCCACCGGTTGTATACACAGGGGAGGCCATATGGCAATTTTTCGTTCCTAAAAATACGAACATTTTTAACACAAATTTTACTTCAAAATGTAGCAAATGTGGTACCAGATTGCATGTAAGGACACCTAATTTTCAAAAATTTTCAAAGGGAAGAGGGACACCCCTCCCCCAGGCCGGTGACCATACAACATACAGCATTTTGGTGTGCCCCTCCGATGGACTGCTTGGCCCCCAGTGCCCCCCCCACTTCAAACAGCTGGCAGGCTCCTCACCTCTGACCTCTTAACTCACCACTTACATAATTGGGTGAACATTTTGTTAACCACTTATACACTTAGCATTCTTTTATTTTCACTTTTAATTAGCTATTTAGAATGTTTAGCTTCTGTGACAGTCTATGAAAACTGAATTTTCAACAACTTTTTCAATATCAATTGTACGATACCGCCAAAAAACCTGCCTCGCTGGACTATACATAATCTAAAGTATGGACGTACTAGCGCGGATAAAGTGATTGATAAAAACAGGTGCAGATGAAAAAGATCACTCTCCTTCAAGGGTCTTGACAAAGACTAACTGCCCATATGCACTATGTGCACATGACACCTCCCTAGTACATCAGCTATACCTTGTAGGTCCCTCTGTAGGTCTTCATTCATTGAAAACTCAAGTAATGACCAGAGTTCTGAAAAACAAGGCTGCAAGAATTTTAGGTAAATTATTTTGCTGAATTTTGGTAAAGTGTTTGCATATTTTTCTTTGGGGACGGAAGCCATAGCAGGGGTGGTGTCAGGTGGTGGCATGGGGCCTAGCCCCCTTTGGAAAAGTCTCCCCGTCACGGAAATTCTAATTTCGTTGGGCAGCCTTGGTAGGTATGATAGAGCATATAATCTCCGACTACGAACAGTCACTCGGATGTGCAAGATTGTGAGAAATCAAACCAACTGACCTAGAATAAGAATTAAGGATACGTCTTGATACATTTATTTCTGGTGATATTCTTTCTAACTTCAGATTATTCTCATCATGGGAGCAAATATTATCAGTTATAGCTGTACAGGCTATGAAAATCAGGCAATCAGCAAGTACATCGAAACACAGAAATATTTATGGAATTCCAATGGGGTAGATAGGACAGGAGTGTTTGTTTTGTCCAAGAGATGTATGAGGTACAGGTGGTATCTTCAAGTCATCAATCTATTAACTAAGATATCTCTGGACACTACATCATGATGTTTTACATGATTTGGCTTTCATTGAAGGCAGATACCTAAACAAGGGTTCTTTTACCCCCCCCCCCCTCTCCAAAATAGCACTTGACTTTAAAGCCAAGACTCCTCAAACTCTTTCAAAGAGCAATTCGATACTGTTTCAACTGAATGAATGCCGAAATTGCTTTTTACAAAAAAGAAAACAGTTGTTCTGAATTTTTTTGTTTTTCCCCCTCCCCCACTTCAAAAATGTCTCTCTATGCCACTGAGACGGCTAGACAGGCTCGTGGTTAAGGGGGACTTGGCCTTGGCCCCCTTTGAAAATTTTGCGCCCCCTAAAAAGTTTTCAAGTTGCCATTGACTTAATAAATCTTTACACATTTGGCCCCCTGAAAAATTTTTGGCCCCCTGGAAGCCATTTCGCCCCCTTCAGTACCTTGTCTGGCTATGGGCCTGTGGCTAGAACCTGTAAAATCAATTTAAAACTTAGGCCTACAACTGAAATTTAGCAGACTTACCAGTTCTTTGAACAGAAAGTGCAATTTTTCACTCTTGTTGATTGTGTAGGATTGTGTGAACCTTAGACGGTTTTATTAACTTGTCTGCGAACTGACAACTTCAACCACGAAAGTCAAATCGGAAATATGTGCGCGCCGTTACTTGAAACTGAATTCCTTGATAATATTAGACTCCCTTTAGAACTCATCATCTTGAAAGACACTAGTAATAGTGCAGTCAGGGGGTAGGGTTGGGGCAGGGCTGGGGTAGGGGTGGTTTGTGCTTCTTATCCATTTGATTCCTTGCTGGAGGCGAAAGGAATCTATGCAGCACCGCTGGCGAGTATATATATGTGTGTATATTGTGTGTATGCGCATGTAATAGCGCGTGATTGACATTCAATCTTAGTTGCAGAAGAATTTGATCAACTCATAAGGATAACGCCTACCGATAGCGATTTTTTTCCCACTTCGATATGGACAAATCTTGGAAATGGACCAATCAGCTTCTGCCTCGTAAGAGTACGTCAGAGCTACGTCATTTCTCCAAATGACAGTTTCTCTACATATTTTTCTAATTCTGACGCCGGATTATGAAAGAACATGCCAAATATCCCTAGGACACGTAACCCTAACCTATATTCTAACCCTAACCATCATTTGAAACAATTTTCAAAATTCCTAAAAATTCAAAATGGACAAATCGAAGTGGGAAAAAAATTGGCCTGCCGATATGCGCCTAGCATCATCTGGGCTTACTACTTGCTACTTTGCTCCTCAGTCATGAATTTGGGAGGAAGAACCCAAATGAAGCAACGCCTCTGTTGTCAGGGTTACTCTGATTATTGATATTCCAGCATTCTCGAAGAAAATTTATTCATTTTTTTCATTGTAAACTCCACCTGTGTATTTGAATATTCCTCTGCATCGTTTCAGCGCCTCTGATGTCAATTACAAATCACAAAGCTAGAGAAGAATCCGGAATATCATTCTGTATTTTGACTCTTTCAGGTACCATATTCGAAACGACTGGATCCTATTTATACGCCTTCATGCTCAACGCCGTTTTGTTTCTTCTGGGCACTACGTTACTCGTTATTTTACAAATACATAAACGCTGTAAGAATAGGATGATAAGGGAAAACTCAATACATGTGAACGTCACTGGAGGAGAAAGAAAAAGCCAGCTGGTTTAATTTGACAAACACTGAAGCACTTGCCCCCGGCGGACGTCCTGCACCCAGATTGGCTGCACTCACTATACCGACGTCCGGGAATTTTCGCTGTTTGGCACAAGTGTGGTAACATCACAAGACTTAACGAAAGAAGCACAGTAACGGGGGAGTCAACTATTTTCTATGATTTTAGCAGTTGAAATTTTCATTTCACTACCTCAATCTTATTTCTGTTACAGGAGTACACCAACAACAGTTTTACTTACAAATTTGGAGTGCAGCAGTCGTTAATTTCGACTTTGGCACTGTGAGTTGGCCTGGGCCAACTGTAAGGTTTACAATCGGATAGGAGAGGGGTAGGCGACGTCCTTCCCTGCAAGACGCTTGGGAACAATAAGTGCCCCATGCTGTCCCACACGAAATAACAGTATGATAGATTTAGAACGTGTGCGCACGCGTTAGAGAAAAAAATGTTTTATCGACATTTGGCTATGAATTACGTCATTTAACATTACCTGATAATAAAGATTACACCTCACCCTACCTCAAAATGCCCTAAGATTGATTACGATTGTTGGCGCATTTGTTTTTTCGATCTTCAAAATTGTTTGCTTTACGGGTCGGATTGAAACATCTTGTGTGCCGAAAGTTGCCCAGGGGCGGACCGCCATCTACAAACTCAACCTTCAGGATAATCGAAATCATGCATTTTCTAAACTTGGTGGTTCGGTCACTTTTACTTGATGACAAGTCGATACAGTGGCTTGTTTCAAGAGAGGCAGGTGCCCAGTAGACTTATGTATGCAAAAGAGAAGTACATATTCGACACCTGCTATATGAAGGTAACTTAAACACACAAGGAAACATGGCACTATGAATATGGCCGGCGAATTTTATTACGTCATGCACCACTAATTATATCTTTTTTGACTTACACACTCATTTTGGTCCGTGTCGTGTCCTCCTTACCCTTGGAAAGTTTTCAAAAGGTACAAGCTACCCTCTTATGAACATCCACGAGCAAGTCATTCACACTTATTTCAAATTTGTATATCATGACCATTAAGATTTTGAGTTAAAAGAGATAATTAGGAAAGTATTTTCTGTCTTTTCACCTGTATTCAAAATACCATTTTACATAGCGAAATGATATAATACAAACAAAGTGCCTTAAATACTTTTAATGTTCTTTATTTTTACACGATCAGTACTTCAATTCCTTTGCTACCACATTCACATCAAAAATTGAGCACATCCCTTAACCATCATGGTCCATACAGCCCCCCCCCCCATGGGTTTAACTTTCGTAGGTAAATACAATACGCGGAGTATTTCCTTGAATGAGTGGTGTGCTAGTATTAGCAGCCATGTTCTGTCATGTCATGTTGAAAGGACCATGCTTTCAGCACGAACGGTGTTCTTCAATGGCCACAACGATACAAGCCCATTAGAGGCACGGTCATACGGGCATTGGGGTCAAATGTCTACTTTGACAGCACATGCTTCCCTTACCCCCATCCAGAATTAAGAACAATTCACTAAATTATGAGAAGTTTAAACTTTGTTAAAGATAGCACCATTTTGCACATTAACCAGCTTAATTGAACAAAATGTTGGGACATTGTCTCCCCTAAGACCCTGATCCCCAGGACGGCTCGTCTACAGAAGGTGACAATTAAGGAAGAATCCCTTGGGTACAAAACAATCGTAGGTACGCATATGTACATTCTACGCTGACTTTGTGGGTTCACCCTGGGTTCATCTGCTGTCGTGGCCCACGCACATCACGAATTCCTGCGGCGCCACTGTATTATCCAATGCAAGTAAGGGTGTGACTAGTCTCATGTGGTCTAGTCTCTCTATTCAAGTTAACGTAATTAGTTAAGTTTGAAATGTAGCTAATTACTTTCAAGTCAAAATTATCTGTAACTAGTTATGATTTCGCCATTGTAACTGATAACAGTAATAAGTTACAATTTTATGGAAATAACTGTAACTACAACGAGTTAAACGAGTTACATTCGGAGTGTAAAGGCCAGTATACACGAGCAACATTTGCAAAACATTCCAAAAACACTTCACTTGCAACAAACCTAAAACACGCTTGTTTTTGGTTTGTTGCACAGTGTAGACAGGGTATTTCCCAATTTGAAAACATTTTGAAAATGTTTTTCAAAGAATTGACATGACATTTCTTTGAAAACATTTTCAAAACGTTTTCAAAATGTGTTCAAATTGTTGTATACCCTGTCTACACTGTGCAACAAACCGAAAACAAGCGTGTTTTGTAATTGTTGCAAGTGCCGTTTTTTGGAAATGTTTTGCAAATGTTGCTCGTGTATACAGGCCATAACGGAAACAACCCTACCTGCTATAGAATACGTCGTGGCTTCACAAATGTACAAAGAAGGTGAAATAACACCTTAGGATAATAAAGAAGAAACTATCACCGTCACCTGCCTTTACGAAGCTTAAATAGCCGTTCGTCAACTTTCGTTGCCATGACCGTTTTCAGTTTCAGTTTCATAAACTTTATTTCAGACTTTCTCATCTGGTGATGAGAGGCAAATGAAACATATATATATGTCAGCTGTACATGCATACAGTGTGGCATACGAGTAGCTGTAACATTCGTGGAATACAAGAGCATACCGTGCCAAGTT
>WURT03103462.1:0-12314 GCA_009936505.3 Holothuria glaberrima
CCTTTGGAAAATTTTTGTTCACGTAAGGTGGGCTAAATGCAAAATGGTGCTACATTTGGTGCTAAATTTGAATTGAATATATCACCAAGATTTTCTACTTTTTAAGAAGATTTTTTTTCATTTTGCTTGCTTAAGTGAATTTTTACCCAGTCCTAGGGATAAATCAGAAGTACACTTCGTGAACTGAGTGAATAGTTAATTGTTAGACTTTTTACCATTTACGAATTGCTGTGATGGGGAGGGGTCTAAGGCTTTGAAGAAAAAATGAAATTGGAAGGTGTCTATATGGCAAATGGTGCCATACTTAGGCGAAATTTAGCTTTTAATATGTAGTGTCAATTCGTAATCCTAGTTTTGGTTTTCATCATTTTTGAAAAAAGTGGGGGGAACTTTTAGGCGATGTCACCCCTTTCAAAAAAGTGAGGGGGACGCGTCCCCCGTCCCCCCATGATCCACGCCCATGGGGCGAATGTTTACCCTGAGCGTGATAACATATGGCAAAATTTTCACTTACAGTCTTTTCGTAATTTATACAATGTATCTCATGGATGATTTCGCATTTCAAGTCCGCTCAATTAGGTTTAAAACATTGTGTAGACCTCAGGCCTTCTCCATCTTTTAAAGAATTACACAAACAAATAATAATCAACATGAACAAAGCACCGAAACAGAAAGTGCCATAACGTACGTATTTTTGATGTGTCTGAAGGAATAACTAATGAGCCCTAAATTTATTTTGAGACACAGGCTAAACCTTTCAAATCTCCAGTTTGTTTGCTTGAAAGTATATTTTACAATGTTTCCGAACATGTAAACCGAGTAAGATTAAAACTAAACTGATGAGTTACTCCGAGACTACAAGAATACAGCAATTCAGTAGCAAAAATATCGTCACATGATTGAAAGAGCCACTCCATTAACAATCGCGGTACCATATACCATATTAAAACCGAGTATCTCCGTGGCTGGATTTTTTCTGTAAATTTATCCATTAATATATAACTTTTAATCGTTAAGATTAAAAGTTTAAAATGTACCTCAAGTCTAGAATTACGAGAGTATACATTTTACAGATTGGAAATGAATTTTATTTATCCAACTCCCATTGCCATAGCTTGTTCCGTTGCTGAGATATAAAATGTCGAAATTTATTTACTTATTTGAAATAGTCTATTGCACAATAATTTGTGATGTCATTCTTGTACAACTCACATTACCTGCGTTTGTGCCCTTCTAAAATTAAAATGTTTATATGACTTGAAAAATTTCTTGCATAGCATGTTGCACAGAGAGGCCTTGTACATAGTCAAGTCACCCTTTAACAGTAAGAAAGTGATAACATTTTAGCACAAGGTGCAGCATCTTTTGGAAAAAGAAAGAAAAAGACTGTAATTGGAGTAGTACAGAAAATGACATCACAAATTCTTGAAGTTTTGGACTTAAGGTTCACTTTAGTACATAAAATTAGGAATCTTATTCCATAGAGTCTAATTTATGTTTACTAGACTTTAAATGACATACTTAGTCTATGATTAACTTAATCGGTCACAAGCACACAAGACTACCTGTGTGCTATCAATGAGCGTGTGATTTACTGTAATGACTATGAATATGTCTCTTCCTGCATATGGCCAATCATAATTCCACACGACCGATCTGTATGCCTAGATCTGAATGCGCAAGTGCGTTAATGCCACTCTACAAGATATGCACAGCAAGCTGTTTACTGTAATAATCACCATTTACAAGTTACCAGCTTCAGTAGCGACTGCAACAGAAAAATCTAGAAATGAACACTTTTTGCACGGTTTTAGCTCTGTTCACCGTTTCTTTTGCAGGAGAAGTCACAGGGGAAAACGATGTCGCTGTTTTGACATCCACAAACTTCCAAGGGTTTATTGACAGCAATAAGTTCGTTCTCGTTATGTTTTGTAAGTAAAACTTTTACTACGTTACCACTAGCTTGGGCGGGGCCTACACGGCGTGGGTGGGATACACAGGCTTAGTAATATCGCCTAGTACGTGATAGTCTAGATGTATGCTTACCTGTAAAGCAGGTCCTACTTCTATTATGCCTACCTTATTTGCAACCAGATAGCCAAATTGCAATTGTAGCCTTTGGCATACCTGTTATTTTACACTTAATTCAGCGTAAGCTTTGTTCAGAGTGAACTTCCAGCGGATATCAAGTAAAAGGTCACCATATGGTTTTAAATTAGTAGCCAGTATGCCAGCGCACTGACTGTCACATTGTCCGTACCATTAATATTTCAAAACTGTCAGGCCCTCTCTGTTAGTGTTACTTGAAACGTTGGACTATATCATGCCTTCATCAGTAGACATTTGTATAGGTCTAGGCCCTTAGAAATAGTATGAAACATCAGTGTATAGCCCCTGGCCCATGCTCATGTCAAGGTCGTCTGAGGCTGCTTGCAATCCAGTCGTACGGCTCATGGACTGCTTGTGTTCAAGTAGGCCTACCGGGTTAGTGTGAAAAATGGTCTTGATGCCATTAATTTACAATACAGTAGATCAATGTAAGTACAAATATGCGAGTAATAAGTCCCCAATCATTTCTATTGCAATGTCATTAAATGCAGATACACCTTTTCCTAAATTTGGCCGTTATGTACACAGCGTTCTTACAATACAAAACTTATATGATTTAGTGTGCAGTGAATTAAAATAATGCATATTTAATTGTGTTGTTTGCAACCTGTGCCTATTTATCCACAGTTCTTTCACGATCCGCGTGGTTTTGATTGAGTACCAGTCATTTGCTTCTTCAATTTCTGTAACTAGTTTGCTTGAATGTAAACTGCACTCTAACCTCTCATCCAGGGGAGGAAAACCAACAGGTGTTTTGTTGTCATATTTTCTTTCATTAAGGTATGGAGTTTGCGTATAGTGGTGTGTTGCTTTTTTTTTACTTGAGTTGATTTTATCATTAACTTTATGGCATTACTTGCCCTTACTGTAGAAACCACTCGGTGAATTTCATAAATTTCTGCAAAAATAAATTCTGGAAAAATTCTTTTTGAACTGGATATTTGAATTGGTGATGGAAAACTGGTTTTGTGACCAAGATGATCAGATCATTATAGCCATGTGTACAAAACAAGACTAAAAAAGACTAAGAAGGGCTTCAACCCTATTTCTACTGAAAAAAGAGTGTTTTTGGATCATGCGTAAAAACTTGCTAAATTTCTTGTTGCTTGAAAGTAAGGTTTTCTATTGTATGACTATTGTAGCGAACTTGAACCTTATGTTGACCCTTTTTGTTTTAACACACGTACTTTTGAGACCAAATATCCACATTCATCTTTTCAATGGACATGAATTTGCCATACCCTTTCAATAGTTAAAGCGGAAGTACCCATTAAATCATTGTGGTTATGTTTTTAATTACCTGACCACCTCCAGTTGGTACAATTTTCATAAATACTCCACTAGTGCTTGAGTTGGCATATGAGGTTTTGGTATCTTAAAGATATTGTTAATACCACGTAGCCATCTACAAGTAATCGATTCCTTCAATATTTTGAGCTTTAGGTAACATTTTTTAAATTATTTTCATTGTTTGTTTTCAGATGCCCCATGGTGTGGTCACTGCAAAGCTTTGGAACCAGAATTTGCAACAGCAGCTACCCAACTTAAGGAGGAAGGGTCACCGATCAAACTTGCCAAAGTAGATGCTTCAGGGGAGAGTCTTCTTTCTGAAATATATGACGTCAGAGGATACCCAACTCTGAAATTCTTCAAAAATGGGGTTCCCAGTGACTACTCTGGTCAGTACATTTAAATTCTAACGAAAGCATTATAAGGTCTGGTGACTTGCCATTTGTACTTGATTCTTTTTTTGAAGAAAATACGTGGGAGAAAATCACACAATTTTCATAATAATTCAACTGACTTAAACCAGTTTATTTCCAGCTTATACTTACCAATGTTTGTACAAACCCCATTGCGAGAAAAGTTGTTTAAGGAGAAACATTCGATTTTATAGAAAACTTCATAATCAGG
Organism: Holothuria glaberrima; assembly: GCA_009936505.3. NCBI lineage: Eukaryota > Metazoa > Echinodermata > Holothuroidea > Aspidochirotida > Holothuriidae > Holothuria > Holothuria glaberrima. Next base: position 4,024 of record WURT03103462.1, read on the forward strand.
CACCGAAATTAACACTGAACATCATTAAACAGATTTAAAAGGACATGAAATAATGAATCTCAAAAATAAGGTAAGACAATAAATATACAATACAATTAGATGTTGAAACCTGTAAATTTGGGAAGCAGTTCTGCACTGTATTTATTTGTTACTAGATCCTAGCAGTTCCAATTCACCCTAGTTTGTCCAGGAGTGTTGTATTTGTAGTTCATGCATTTATGGCATAACTCTGTGAGTTTTAAGAGAACACTTATTCAATCATTCTTCCTGTTAACATGGCAAACATTGAAGTTCTGAGATTTTCGAGCAAAAGAAGGAGATCAATCAAATGTCAAGTTGTGAAAAGAAGGTTTCAATTAGAAAGCTATGCAAAGAAATCAGCACCATTTATTGTTTCATTGAATTTTATATCTAGATTTGAAAAATTGATTTATTTGACCTGTCTTGACCTTTGACCTCTGATGTTTGACTTATCACGCTGAGGGTATGTGAGGCACAAATTTTAAGGACTAGGCACCCATCCACCAGGATTGGGACAACCTTGTTCTTGTACTTGTCACAATACAGAACTTCCAACACTCTTTTCTGCCACACCACTGAGTAGCGGTCACAAAGCCCAGAATTTCCTTACCATGCGTTTCCATGGGTACGGTTGCTACAACGACTAGCAGCGGTGAACTTGTGCACTTTTAACAGAAAACATATCACAATATCTAATCAACACATTCACAATTCGGGGATAAGAAATAAGTCTGTTGGAAGGAGGTAATTGGAAATGAATGATATGGCTGGGGGGTTGTTTCAAACAATGGCTTACAGTAGAATTACTGCAGGGTTTTGCGGAATGAGCATACGTGTGTTCCACAAACTCCTTGGGAAAAAAATTACATTTAGGTCAGAGAGAGTGTACAAATTTTAAAATAAACACCTGTCAAAAAGTTTTAGGTACGATGATAATTGAACCAAAGCAATGTTTGTCTTAACTAGAAAAAAAAACAGATTATGTCTTCACAATCACATAAAATGTGCACACCTTCACAGAAGATGAAAGTTTCCATTTGCATTCCTTTTGACAGGTGGAAGCAGTGCTGTAGGGATCCTTACATGGTTGGGAATAGAGACTGGACTTGTGGGCTAGACTAGTAAAAATGATGAAAACATGGAGGACATCTAACGTAAAATACAATGAACCGGAAGAAATACAAATGACATATCAATGACGTGAACGTGTGGAAAGTTTCTTTTGTTTTTCTTGTTGATATCAAGCTGAAAATTCCAGTTGGGTCCAGTTTAATTGGACTGAACTGGACCAGTTGGACTGTCCGTTTCAAAGGTGAACGTGGATATTAGGCATGCCTAGTTGAAATGTCCAGTTGCAAGGGCGTGGATCCATTTCCAAAAGTGTGGGGGGGGGGGACTATTCACCATTTGCGAATCGCTGTCCTGGGGGAAGGGTTTAAGGGGAGGGGGTGTCTCCTCCCCTTTGGGAAATTTTTGCTCACGTGAGGTGGGCTAAATGCAAAATGGTGCTACATTTGGTGCTAAATTCGAATTGAATTTTTCACCAAGAATTTTCACTTTTTTAGGAAGCCTTTTTCATTTTGCTTGCTTAAAGGAATTTTCCAGAGACAAAATTCACTAAGTTAAAAACATACAGAAACTTTTTCTCTTTTAGGAGGGGAAAATCGCATCTCAATAGCTTACAGCGTTTGGCAGATACAAATTTTCAAAGAAATGCAAGTTTTTTCTCAAGATGAAGAGCATTGTGGGAAATCTGTGATGTCATCGCGGCACATTAATTTGACATAGAATTGAATTTCCTTATGATATTAATGCCGCTGTAGGGAAAATTAAGCAACTTTGTTTTTTTATGCCCTACATATGGTGTATGTTTGTGCTAAGTCTACATGGAAACATTTTCAAACATTCCAACAGTATCAAATTTCAAGTACAATGAGGACATTCACTAATAAAGAAAAACAAAAGGAATATTCTGAGGCAATGTACCCACTTTACATAACAATCTGTGACCTTGATGAGAACTAGAGGTATTTTTGACAAAACTAAGCACTCTTTAATATGAGATACCTCGAGTTAAAAAGGAGTATTGCTACGGGGTTTAAAGGGCACAAATTGGAATATTTTCTCTTTCACGTGAAACCCTTGTGAAATGCCATTGGAAAATGCCTTTAAGTGAATTTTTTACTCAGTCCTTGGGGTAAATCAGAACTACATGTCGTGACGTTAGTGAACAGTAAATTGTCAGACTTTTCACCATTTACGAATCGCTCTCCTAAGGGAGGGGGTGTTCCCCTCTCCTTTGAAGAAAAATGAAATTGGAAGGTTTCTGTATGTCATATGGTACCATATATGGGCGAAATTTAGCTTTTAATATGCAGTGTCAATTCGAAATCACAGCTTTAGTTTTCATAATTTTTGAAAAAGTGGGGGGGGGGACTTTTTGGCGATGTCCCCCCTTCCAAAAAAGTTAGGGGGATGCGTCCCGGTCCCCCCATGATCCACGCCCATGTCCAGTTGAACTGATCGAGTTCAACTGGACCCAACTTGACTAATTCAACTGAACCATTTCAACTGGACTGTTCTGGAAATTGGGCATGCCCAGTTGGGAAATTAACTGGTATATCACAGTAAGTCTCTATTAATAATCACCCTTGAAGATTAATACCAAGCATGTGTGGCTTGTAGCAGGATAATTCAGACCTAATGGTGCACTTCAGAATGCATTTGAAGCAAGTCCAAAACATATAATTTCTTACATATATGGATAATTTAGAAATGTGTCAAGACATGTATTTACTAATATAGAGATTTAAATATAGTTTAAAAAACAAAAATGATAAAAACAATTCAATGAAGGGCTAATCCTGTATAAATCTGTTAAAATGCGTGAATTTCACATTCTGAAAATTAATTTAAAAAATAAAGAAACCGTGACAAACATTCTCCAAAAGGCATGATCTGATAAAACGCATTTTAGCTCAGTTTTGCAAATTAAGTAGAACCAGTTAAATTCAACTGGACATTTGTGGATGGCTTCAACTGGACATAATGGGGGGCAGCTGAACTGGACTTTACTGAACCAGTTGAAGTAGACACCATGGAACAGTTCAACTGGACTTTACTGAACCAGTTCAGATGGAGTTTGCTGGTCCAATATTTTGAACTTCATTGATCGACTGATTCAATTGAAATTCATTGCAATAAGGTTTACTGAACCTTCCTGGACCCATTCTACTGGACTTTCCTGGACCATACAGTTCAATTGGATTTTATTGTGGTCATTTTAGCTGTACTTAACTGGACTAGTACAATTGGACTTTATTGTGATTAGTTCAATTGGACTTTAGGCTACTGGACCAGTTCAATATTGTGATTGGTTCAAGTGCACTTTACATGACCAGTCCAATTGGACTTTGTAAAGGTTAATTCAACTAGACTTTACGGAACATTTCAATAGGAATAACGTGTGAACAGTTCAACTGAACTTTATTGGACCAATTCAATTTGGATATATATTGAATGGGTTAACTGGACTTTACTCGACCAGTTCAAGAAGACTTTACGGGAACAGTTCAATTTAATTTTGTTATGGTTACTTTACCTGGACCTTACCGGACCATTTCAGTAGGACTTCATTGTGACTTTTTCAAATGAACTGTACTGGACCAGCTCAATTTGACCTCATTGTGATTAATTCAACTGAACTTTCCCTGGACCAGTTCAATTGGACTTCATTGTGACTAGTACAACTGGACTTTACGTACCAGTTTAACGGGACTTTATTGTTTTTAGTTCAACTACACTTTACTGTACCAGTTCAATTGGACTTTCAGTTTCAACTGGACTTTACCTAACCAGCCTGGCCAAAAGGATTGTATTGTTATCAGTTCAACTGGACTCTATTGAACCAGTTTAATAGAATTTTACTGTGATCTTTCAGTGGACTGATCTGGACCAGTTTAATGGGATGTTGTTGTTGTTCATCGGACTGATTAGTTTGATCACTTCAATTGGAAGGTACAGATCCAGCTCAAAAGAATTTTTACTGTGATCAGTTTAACTGGACTTTTCTGGACCACTTCAACAGAATTTTATTGTGATCAGTCCAACTGGACTTTATTGGAACACTTCAATTAAACTTTAGTTTGATCAGTACAAATGGACTTTACAGGACCAGTTCCATAGAATTTTACTGTGATCACTTAAAGCTGACTTTACGGCGGTGCAATAGGACTTGATCTTGAAAAGTTCAACTGGGCTTTACAGGACTAGTTCAAAAGAATTTTAAGAACAGATGGACCAATTCTCTACTAATGGTATCTGCCTAGTTCAAATTAAGACAATTTAAGTTGAAATTTTAGAAAACTTCTACCAGTCCAGCATATTTAGTTGCTTAAAAGAGATTTCACTGCAATGGTTCTCGCTTTCTTTAGCGATAGTCCATTTGAACTGTTACTACAGGAACAAGCCAAGTTGAGGTCCAATTCAGTCCCTGAGGCAATCTGGTTATGAAGGGTAATCGTAATAATAGAAAAAATCTTAATAAAATCAACTGGTTCCAGTCCAGTCCAGTTAAAGTCCCTTTGAGTCCCGTTGGGTCCATTTCAAATATGGAAAAGGCCTGTTCAAATTAGGGCTGAACTCAACTGGAATTTTGAGCTGAGTGATATTTTGTCATGTGGCCATGTTTGCCCTTGAGGCCCCATTATATGGTGATTTTTTGGCAGTTACATCGTCCCATGCAGGTAGTGCCATTAGACCGACATGGGGAAGCTCTTTAGGGTAATAATAAAATTTGTGATACCAAGTAATACCCACATTAGCAATTAAAATTTAGACAATAAACGTGCAATGGGGAGAAACAAAAGGAATGTAGGAGTAGTCAAAGGTTCGTGGGCCAAGAAGTATGTAAAGATAATTAATGTTTTAACACTTTCCATCTACATATAATGGATGCGCGCAAAGCGTGCCCCGAAAATGCTTTGAAAAATGTATAAAGACAAATACATACTTCTAATCTTTTACACCATGCTACAATACAATTTTGACAAATGTTACCATATGCTGCTCACGATGCTAGATTGCTCCATGAATCCCTTCTTGATGGGCAGTGCCCACACAGAGGTTGAAGATATACCCATATCGTAAAAAATGTTTGGCTATAGAAATATCCCGCCGCATAATCGCTCTAGTAATGTTTATCAGATATACCGTGTAGAGCGTGAAACATAACGATGCGCGCGGAGAGCGCCGAGATGTTGCATTACATTATTTCTTGACAAAGTTGAACGAAGACTCTTTCAATCTCCCACCATACCCCAGAAGTCTATCTACTTATTAGAATGCGACTCTGCTCCCTGGAAGTTCCTTAAAGGTTGCGGTTTTCATAAAATGTCTACCCCAAATCCCTTTGCTTCGCACTTTTAAAATGCTGTGTCCCTCCGTAATCATGTCTATGCACACGATCACTTGGACCTATTGGAGAACCCTAATCAATAAATAATACGAAAACATTTAAGCCACAGAAAAATGAGATTAAAAACTAGCGGAGCGCTCAACAATTTGGTAGTTAACGAAGGATTTTCCAAAATTTTGATAGTTTGCAAAGGATTCGTGATAAAAAAAAATGATTAAAATAAATTAACCACTCGGTCCAAAACACACCTCACCCTAACTCATTGCCCAAAGGTATATTTCAAACGCCTTTTGGGTTCATTAAAAAAGAAAAACAAAGAAAACGGAAATCGAATGAGGGGAGGGGTGTCCAATGCCCGGTAACGGAGCCACTGCGCACGACCATATACGTCTCCTTAAAATTCTGTCGTCTTTAATCATTCTAGATGGCCAGTATGGCGAAAATTTGGCATTTCGAGCCCCATTGCAGAAATTCTCCCTTAAATACAAATTTGTTACAGGTTAATACAGCAAGCGGTCCCCTTGCCACATGTACCATCATGTTCAAATCCATACATTTGTAAACTAGAGCATTATTGCTCATGTTGTTTTCGCACATCGTGGCCCTCTTTCGCGCCGTCAACCACTTTAAAGAATTTTTACAGTGCTGATTTCAGATATAAACTCCACCCAAGGAAGTTAAATTTTGAACATTTGTTTTTTGGACATTTTTATTATGTTTCCTTTGTTCTCTCTTTTTCCTTTACTGCTTTCTTTTCTGTTCTTTGATTTTTTGGCTACATGAGAGGGGCGGTAGCCCCAAATCCCCCTCCCGTCTTCGGACCTGATCAGTCCTTCCCGAACGCTCTCCTAACTCTCCGTTTCCCTTCCTCTTCCTCATCCTTCCCGTCCCTCCCATGTCATTTCCCCTTCCCTACTTACCTTGTAAAGTCTTCCGGTCTTCATTTCTCATCATATTCTTTCACTCCCTCTAGCGCTTTCCCCTTTGTGAGAAACGGGTCCGCGAAATACTAAATTAAGCATGTTTTTTAACACTTGTCCGAGTCGTTTCCAAGACGAAAAACAAGTTACAAAGTCAAAAATTTTATTCTTCTCAAAATATGTTTTACTAGTAAACTTAAATAGTACAGAATAATTTTATTATTCTACAGAAATTGCTCTTTCTTGTTCGGCCTCTGTGCCTAAATTAAAAATGATTTGTAACCCACTACTTTATATGAGGAACAAAACACCGACATTTATGCCTAACTTAATGAGCACATACTCGTTGATCTTCTCTCCTGCTAGTTCACGTCAACATCTACAATTCGATAAATAAAAATTTGAACGGTGAGAGAGTGTGCACGCAAGGGCGGAAATACGGGGGTGTGGGGGGTGTTGGGAAAATCAAAAGCCGGTCTCTGAGCGCCAAAACGTCGGTCTCAAATCCAGATCAGTATGCCTTTGTAACAGTAGACTAGACATGAACAACATTTGATACTTTACTCAAATTGAAATTCCGGCAGAGATGAAATAAAAGTAAAAATATTGCCCGAATTTTCTACTGAGCTCCCGAATTTCTGATCGAATGCCCGAAGCGTGCAAAATTTTCGCCCGCTTTGCGCAAGTAGCGGATTAGTGGTCTATTTGGTGCACCTGAATTGCAACGAATTTCGGGCAACTTTTTGGGATTCGGGCAAAACATTTCCTGCCCCCAAATTGGAAGAGTCCCGTACACCTACGATTATTACTTCCAGTAGAGTATACGGGGGGGGGGGGCATCAGGCAATGTCCTCCTCACGGATGCCCATTTTTTAGTTCCTAAAAGTACACAAATTTTGTAACACAAATTAAGCTTCCAAAGGTAGCATATGCTGCACCAGATTGTATGTAAGGACACCTAACTTTCCAAAGATTTTCAAAGGGGACGGGGTGTCCCTTAGACCCTTCCCCAGGCCGGCGATCACACATCATACTGCATGTCCTCCTTTTGAGAGAAATCCTGCGTACATCACTGATTACTACCGTCCTGCAAATTGTAATTATCTAAGAAATTCGGAAGCACAATTATGTCAATGGGAGTCGGTCTCCAAGAAATGTAATTGGTCCCAAATAGTTCACCCCCCCCCTTGCGAATTCATGTATATACGCCCTGTATCAACGCGATCAGGGATACACACGTCCACTTAAAATAAGTCTGGACCACTTTTCATATGTCCTCCGTGACTTAAAGTGGTGCGTAGTCCAGCTCTACAGTCTCTCAACTCCTATGGAAAACAGAGCTGGCCAGAGGTGTCAATAACCGTCCGACAACTCAGGTACAACGTATAAGATGGCACAGTGAAAATTGATGACTGACTCCTCGCTACCAGTGTTGCCGGAAAGACTCCATCGTCTCTCTCGCACCATAGTATCGGAGAACTTCTAACAAGATGTGAATTTGGCTGTGAATAGAACCCAGCGATAAAATCTGCCTCCAAAAATACTTTGTGAAAAAATGAGCTAAAAATCAGAAGGCTGTATTTTAAGGCTGAAAAGAAAGGAGTGCTGGTCTTTATTTCTTGCACGCCGTGTTCTAAAGAGAAAAAAAAGTTATGATGAGATCCCAGTGGGAACCGCGCTTGGATGTCCCACTTCATTTCCAGTCCCAACCATAAAACTGTGATCTATCCTAGAATTCTCTTCCAGCAGGAAATTTCCGTTACACAATCCATGGACGCAGTGGCCTAGCTAGAAATTCAAAACTGGGGGGCCAGAGCACATTTTGGGGGCAAACTGTGCTCGCGTAACGTGCACCACGAGCGCGAAGCCCAAAATGGGTGGGGTCCAGGGGCCCGCCTTAGGGCCCCTGGTGGGGTCCAGGGGCAAAGCCCCGG
>WURT03103473.1:0-12314 GCA_009936505.3 Holothuria glaberrima
ACAAGATCAGTTGTAGAGAACTTTTTTCAGTGCACCTGTGTTACAAGTACAGTATAGAAGATTTGTGTTGTGAAACATATGGAAAGATACATACAGTAGATTGTAGGGAAATTAGAAGACATCAATTTTTATTCATGTTTAAAGAATATCTGAGATTAAAGGTGAATTTCATCCTCCTTTGCCACTGTAGATGCAGTTGAGAGAATAATTGTAAATTTTGTAAATGCATGTTCAGAGCTCTGCAGTGTACGTATAAAAATTTGTATACTTCAAGGGAGAATGCATTGCAGTCATCCCAGATTGTATTAGTGTACTGCTGTATAAGCTATTTATGAACCATGTGAAAATCTTTTTTTCACTGAATTATGAAATTCAAGCAGGGTAACTGGCCTTGGTTACCTTGCATATGCAATATTTATGTCCTGAAATATCATAAAAGATACTTGAAAGGAAAATATGACAGTATTTGTGAGAATCAGCTGTTTCAAAATATGTTTGGCTTGACTGTTTACACCCTGTAAGAAATGTGAATCTTCAAGTGAGTAAAAGTCAAAAATATATTATCAGATAGCTTCCTGTAGCTCCAGTTCTAAATAAAGACTGGTATTATACTGTACATGGCACAGAACCTCATTGATAGTACATCAAATGTTAGATATGAGATGTAAAATAACTACTGTATTTTTATATACTGAATGTTATAAAGCTAGCCGCCCTCTACACGATTTTGCACACCGCAACTCAACTTGATTGTCGGATCACCAACAGTCGTGTAGTGTGTGTTGGTTCTTCCCTACTGAAGACGACGGGACTAAAATTGGTCTCAAAACTGCCAATTGCAGTCGTAAACTCATGTACACCACGTGACTGTAAGAGATCCGACCATGAGTTGAGTTGCAGTGTGCAAAGTCATGTAGTGTGCAGCTAGCTTAAGGGACATACAGTACTGAACTGTAAGTCAGCTTACAAATAATGCAAATTGCTTTGCTTCAAGTATAAGTTTAATTTTCTAAGTCCCACATGTCATGATTGCATAGAATAATGGATTTTTTTATAATTTTGCTATGGAAAGGTCACAAAACTCTTTTTTTTCTTCTAGTGATATGGAAAAGCTCTTGAAATTTCTAAGAAGAATGTAATGTTCAAAGCTTCTTCAAAATGCAAACATATATTAATTTAAAAAAGTTTTCCCAATTGATTTTGATACCCAAGGAAATACCCTTTTCATGGATTTTGCTAATTCACTCTTGGAAAGGTCATTGCAAAAGTCCTGCAATTTGCAGTTTGTGATAGTGAGAATGAATACAGCTATTGGCTCACTAGAAATACCAGAGGCCGTTTCCTTTGTTGCCTTCACTTTATCATGATGTCCTTAAAAATAATAAGAAGAAAATATAAATTTATATATGTCTATGATCCACAGCAAATACCAAGATAGCACCATATTATTTGGTAATTTGTTGTCTAAAATTTGTCCATATGAGCTTAATTGCACTGAAATGATGTCCTCAAATGTTGGCAAAATTTTGGCTTTATATAGCCAGAAGCCATTTCAGCCTCAGTGTTCTTGTCTGGTGTTTTTACCTTCAGTTTGGAACATGGACCGTACCCACAATGTACCGTATCTACTCTAATAAACGCTCTGGTGGTGTGAAATTTTCGAGGGCGTTTATTAGAGTCAAATTTACTGGCAAGAAATCTTTATCAGTATTACAGAAACTTACAGTGCTATAAAGATGCTGTATTAAAGATTTTGAGCCAGAGAATATCAGTTCACGTACAGTAGGATTCTTATCCACCAGCAGTCTTGCCATGTCTCTGTTTTTTCGTAATTGTAACAGTGATTCTCTCCCATTCTTCACAAAATACCAGAAAATTAGCAAGTTTTCTCTCACCAAAAGGGCGAGGGGGGGGGGCATTTATAAGAGTAAATACAGTACATGTAGTTTGAAATCACAGTGCTGTTATAACATCTGGCATAAGGATTCTCTGTACTTGTGATCTTAAAGAGAAAATGCAGTCACCCCAATTTGAAGTAGTATACCCCAGTACACTAGTTCAGGAATTTCTCATATCAATCATGTGACAATATTTTTGTTACTTAATATTCCTAAATTTATGCAGAATAACTCACTGGTTTACCCTCAATATTCAATGATTTTACACAGGAACATTATGGAAATACTTGTGAGAGGAATAAGTGGAGATCTGTAGGATTTGGCAAATTTTTGAAAATAAACTTGGGGGGACTGCCATCTCCCTTTAATCATGCCTTGGTAACATTGTTCTTCTTCTTCTCTTACATTTTAAGCATTTACTACAGTACACTGAGAAATTTGTCCTTGCCCTTTTTCACAGATCTACAGTGCAGTTTTTTGAACAATGGGAATGCTGAAAGTTACAGCACCCATTTACCTAAATTCATGTGCTAAATTTGATGATTCTTTTTAGGACAAAAATGATGTTTGCTGTCACTCATGAGTTGTTAGTCTGAAAGAGTTGATTTCATTGTTTCATGTGAGATTTTAAGTGCATAGAAACATCAAATCTGATGAAAAATGTTACCCAGCATTGGATGACCTGCTTTCTCTGCATGCATATAGTTTAATGTATAGATTCACAAAGTTGCAATTTCCATATGTTGTCTTAAAACCATCCTGCTGTTATGTAATCTAATTTTTGCTTGATTAGCTGATATGATCAGATTATTTGGTTGCCTTGCAGCTGAATAATCGTATCAGGTAGGCACTCCAAATGTGAAGGAGACGTACACAAGGCAGTTGCATCTTTGACCCTAAAATTTAAGAAACTAGACTTAATGAGGCCCTGCATTCTAGAATGTAGTATTTAGTGGTATCATATGTGCAGCTCATTCAGCAAGTTATTCTTTTTTCACAAGGAAATTATCACAAATATTTCATTTTCTTTAACTGGGAAAGTATGAGTAGTTTTCCCTTGTAGCCAATTTGATTATTATTAGATCTACAAAATAATCTACACATTTGTTTACAGGCGATTCATATCTAAATTAGGCATTGCAATGGTTTTGAAAGTTACCCATCTACATCTGTTGGAGTATGTGCCATAAATTGCAGCTCCTCCCTTTTACTTTCCAAAGTGTGACCAGAGCTCCGTTGTTTTATTATTAGCTGGCCTATAAAAGGGAATGGGAAGGCATTTCCTCAGTTTTAATTAATTCAAATCGAACTAAATCTCACAGACCTTCACTGATAAATTCCCTTTATCTTTACATGTGAGGTTTCAGAAATATTTAGTATATTTGAGGTAGACCAACAAGTTAATATTCAGATTGGGTACCATATCAGTATTGGACTGACTGCATGCCTTTTAAAGGCAGCTTTTCATTCCCCCTAAAATTATATTTTGGACATCAAAAACCAATAAATTTGTAATTGGTTACCCAGCTTGCCCTCATTCTATACACATTTAATGTGGGCAAATTCAAAATGTATCTCCAAATATGTGCATGTATAATTATACTTAAATTGTAGTCTGCAGTGATCTGCATATGCAGGTCATACAGAACTATTCCTTGCACACCAGTTACAATGGTTGAACATATAGGTAACAATTCTCGGAATTGTGAAAAGATTGATTTACAGAAGTTGTGTAGTATGTATACTGTACCTCAAAGGCATCACCACAGCACAGTATATAGTAACCTGCACTGACTTAAAGTTGCTTTGAGGCCATATATGGAAAAACAACTACATGTGTGTGAGCAAAATACTGTCATTATCAGTAGAGAATTGACCTATAACCCATGTGAATCTGCTTCATGGGAGGTGCAGAGGCAGGTTTTTTGAGAATTAGGGGAAAAGAAGCTCAAAGTAGACTTTGGGGGGGACAATGCTGTTGAATTACAAGCTCTCAGCATTTACTGGATGGCTACCTGTTATAATATATTTACAGTGCTGTAGGCCTGACTGTAACTTTAAAGGCACTCTGTAGTCTCACCCCAGACATAAAAAAGGTTTACTTCTAGCCCCTCCTCCAATTTAACTGTACAAAGATACACCTGTGTAGTATATGCACTTTAAGACAGAGCCACAGTACATAAACCTACACTGAGTTTAACTTGCTTCAAGGCTATATTGAAAAACAACTACATGTGTGTGAGCTTAATCTATTTCACTCCTGCTTACCTTCCTTATTACTACTATTGGACAGAATATCTATCAGAGAATAACTCTTGGCAATGAATAAATCCCCTTTAGAGGTCACCCTACTCACTATACCTACACAGCTTGCTATAAGTCTCCCTTGCTTTATTGCCAGTGGAATAACTTGACATGTTTCTCTCGGCTCTGATATTTCGTATTCTCACAACTGCGTATGCGTGAATTTAAGTGGGAACACAACTGACTGCGTAGGCCTAAGTCATCATTGACCAACCAGAGTTAGGCTATAATGTTTGAATAAATGTTGATCAAAGTGCAGTCATCAACTGTAATTTAGAACTTTTATGCGGGCTGTTCCTAAATATATTTGGGCAAGGAGTAGCTAGCAGTACTCCATGGTTTGGGAGATGCCATATCTCCTTTAATATCACGTAAGGTTATAGGGCAAATCTTGTCATCCTAGACCAGGAGTGTGCAACCTGCAGCCCGCTGCCTCCTGTGCGGCCCGCAAACCAGAATGGTCAGCCAGCTGTTTATCTATTCACATCAAAGTTTATTCATCCAGCTTTCCTCATTCCCTCTAAGAGGATTAACTTATCAACTAGTTACTTTGGTATGTAAACTTGAATAGGGCCTACACAAAGGCTTCAGTCTCACAGAAACAGAATAAACACACAAGTGGATTATGAGCACTGATGCAGTCTGCAGCGTGACTGGACAAACAAAGAGGCAAGGCAAAGGTGTGAAACAGGAAGTCAGGTTAGAAGTTGTGATACAGCACTTTTTGCAGGAAAAGTGAGGTATCAGTTCCATGTTTTGGTATGGGGAAACTTTTTGTAATGAATAATTTTGGTTTGCCTCATTTTCGGCCCTTCTACATGTTTTTATTCAACCTCAACTTAAACTTGATGTAAGCACACTTGAAAAATTCATTCTAAATATGAAATAGCATTTTTGCTGACAAAATAGCAATGAAATCACACAGGGGCAAGTTTCTCCAACAATAAGATGGAGCATACTGCAATATTATTTGAGCTCATGTGGGTCTGCCTTATAGGTGGGCACATTGGTCATTCTAAGGGGGGAGGAGTGAGGGAGGGTTGAGGGTAAGATGCTCACAGCATTATGATTTAGCCTGATGTTCAAAAAGGTTGCACAACCCTGTCCTAGACAGTTCCAATCATCCCACTTTCAGCTTGTACTCCTCCCATAACCGTGTAAAGCTCCTCCTTGTGTAGACAATTGACTAATTTGCTTAAGGCCATGTCCTGTGGAGCATACAAGGCTATTATGTAATCGAAGTGCCCTTCTCTGCATTGTGTGGAATATGAGCTACTCTGAATCTTTTGAATTTTCAAACATCGATGTCAATCAAAGAGCATTCACCAACTGAGAATTTTGATATCCCCACACTAAAATATAGTTTGAAATTATTAGTGTTTGTCTTTAAGGTGTGTTAAGTTTTTGCTGCTAGATGTTACCAGCAAAAAGATTGTATATTTAATCTTCATGTTTTATTTCATTAAAAAATGAGCTGGTCTACTTTTATTTGAAAATATAAATTGGTGCTAATTGTGTCAGTTTAAAGGAAATTGCCAGAGAGCACTTAGTGGACTAGTGCTGTCCTTTGCAATGATGGTAGTCGACATGCTTTAAAAATGTTTTGTTATCACACACCCTGCATTTTAACAGGGACTTAATTGCTAGTAGGACTGGGGAATATAATTTATAAACAGCATGCTCATTGGTTGGCAGCAACTTGCTAGACCTTAGACAAAATCTGAAAAAAGAATGGAATGGCCTTTAGTCTAATTGTAATCACTCAATAAGGGATTCTTCTCTTTATGTGGGAGTCACAGATCTAATAGAACAGCAAATTTGTTTTTACTTTTGCATTTAAGTAGTAGCTCCCTGCCTCAAAGTGTGACTACTTAAATGCAAACTTTTTAAATTCTAGCTACATCTGTATAATCTCCTATGTATTTAAATAATGTACACACATTACTTCAGTGACTTGCAAGTACTGTGAAATATCATAGAAAATGAAAACCCTGTAATCTTACATGATGAAAAACTTTCACTACAGTTAGACTCCACCAAAAGAATAGCGCCCTCTTGATAAAGGGTCATTATCTGTCACGGTCCTACATACGCCAGATGTTGCAATGGCATGAAGCTAGGGAAATACAATTTGCATTTACATTAAAGGAGATATGGGGCTTAGCCGTATTGTACAGACCCTTAAACCAGGGAGTTTAATAAAATCTGTGATAATGTATGTAATAACAGCTATATAACACATACAGTAGTTGGTCATGTCTTCCTTATTTATAAGTGTATGTGTATCCACAGAATTATGTGATTTAATTTTCTACTATAGATGGAGATATATACATGAAAGAATATCTTGCCAATTGATCACACTCCAAAATATAACTTCAAGCTATACTATCAGTGGATATTCACTTTGAGGCAGATTGTCATATGTATGAGAAAGCGGAACTGCACTACACAATGTACAATGCTTACACAGTATCATACGTGTTGAGTGCATGCAGTACAAGCTAAGTTCTTGTGTTTTGTGCAGTTGTTCTTAACATACCAAGATGGATTGTTGATGGATTGTTGAGGTTAATAATACTGCTCATGCTTGTAAATGATAATTTTCTTTTCCTGTTCGTTTTAATCCTTTATTGTAGAATGATCCAAATTGTAGACAGTTTTATAGCTGGCAGATGATGCATTCATGTTCACAGTATGGTTGCCCACTGTGTCCATGCAAAGATTTAATTAATGCACAATGGCTGACATGTTCATAGACTGTGTGAAAGCTCAGAAAATTGTTGTCATACTACATGTATGCCATGCATGTCATCACGTTATAAGAAAAGTGAAACACGTATGCTCTACTAACATGTATGCTATTGTAAATGGAGTATATTACAGTGCAACTGGTACACATATTGTGCAACTGATACACACATTGTGCAAGGTCTATTTTGAGAGAAAGCTTACAAAGAAGTCTTTAATGTTTATATGGAAGTAAATATACCAAATTAAAAACAAAACATCAAGATTCACCTACACTTTTGGTAAATCTTTGACAGCTGAAAAATATCGGAATTAAGTCATATGAAATAGATGACAACATTACTTTAAATTTATAATGTAGCTATGTGACCCCCTCACTACCCCCTATTTACAGTTGTACCCCTCACTTACCTGTATTGCTTTCAGTTGTTTTATTCTGTTGCTGCTATACATAACCTAGCTGGAATGAAGGCCACGCTGGCTCTAATGCACTAGCTACCAAAGAAAATTCCTAGACCAACTACAGTATCAAATAACTAGGAGATTCATAATCTTTACTTGGATGCACAAGTTTTCTCTCAAAGCTACTGTAATAACAATATGGAATTTACAGTAACTTTACCCATGATATGACATTTATAGCCATGTTGTTTTGTTTCGTTTATAGATAAGTTAATGTGCCGCTAACTAATATATAATTAAAGAAAAAACAAGACAACCCTGACCCACTTAAGACCCCCATCCACCCCCAAAGAAAAACATGCACAGATTTTACTGCCACATCTGATAGAAAAAACACAGCTTAATTGTACTGTAAAGGTACTTTGTGATTATAAAATTGTAAAATCATTTACAGTAAGAGCTACTGCAGACATACAGTATAATAAATGAAAAATAAAATGACAAAGATACTGTACTAAATTGAAGCAAATAAATTGATTAACTGTGGATACATGTGAATTAATTAGTGGTTTCATATAAGTTCTCAAGCTCTTAATGTATATATTAAAGGAATGAGTCGTATGAACTATGTTAAAAATACAGGGCAGTGATTATTAAAAAGTATTATATAAGCTAGTCTTTATTTAAAGGAAGTATACTCTCACATAAAGATTATTGTACAGTATTTTCCATATTGTTGGTGGAGTGAATTTTTCTGTGTGTATGCCATATATGTGTGCAGGGTGTGTATGTGTGTGCACATTCAGTAGGTTAAATATAGGCTATGGTAGGTAGCTAAGAACAAGTAGGTCAAATGTATAAAGCATAGATTGGTGATTAATATATATGTATGTACTAATTTGTGAAAAAGTCTGAGTTACATTCTTAAAAATGAAAAAAAGAAAAGAATTGAAGTTTGCCTATCTCGCTCCTGATCACCTCCTATTTACATATTGTATTTAATTCTCCACCTTGCCTGCATTACCAGCTGGCATAAAATATTAGGACCAGGATGGCCCCCTTCCACTGCAATAGAGGGCAATGTGGTAGAACCACCTCTATTCATATTATTTTTACTAATTGTGATTTAATTTAGTCTAAGAGATACTAGTATGTCTGATTAAAAAAAAAAAATAACTGGCATAAAATTCTTTATTGCAAATGGTCATTGGAAATGAGAGCATTGTGGTTTACTAAATAGTAGTTTAACCAATTACTGCTAATATTAAATCTTCTTCAAAAATATACCCATGATCCCCAGTTCTGCGCTTTTTTCTAAAACCTTATCTTTAAAGGCCGGGATATTTCAAATTTTTCTGAATGGTGCAGCTCAGGTTTCATGTCTAGTGTACAGTAGTTGAAATTATTTTTTTTTTTTTCATTTAATACCTTGTGCATGTACAATATGACACATAAGAAATTTTGTATTTCTCCAGTATGCATTCAGTGTATTTGGCAACATAGTGATAGCCATGCAGGTACTGACATTATGTGCATTCATGCCTTTCTGCAGGTCTGTATTTACCGTAGACCTCTAATCAGCAGTAATTGTCTCCATGCTGTCATGCATATCTCTCTAGAGCATTATGCCTTTGGATATGTGTGCAAAAAACCTACCCCAATTAGTTAGAGAAGTTGAATTTACAAACACTGTGATTGTCTTTGACAGCAAGACTATGTTATCATGCTATCATGACCTTCTATAAGGCATCAATATATTTGATTTCATTTAGCTCTGTCATTGGACCCTGCCAGTATCTTCTTGTACAACATTGTTGAGATATATTTCCATTGAAAGAATTTTCCATGCTCCATTAGACATTAACGTCACCTAGTTGCTCGAATCAATATGTCGATAAAACCCTGACATAGCAGTGGTTTTCTGCTCTCCTATCTTCAGTATATAGCATAACAGCTTAGTCTGTCTTCTTGCTTGATGCCAAACCATGTTGGTGCAACTGTAAGACCAGAGAGTGTCCGTAAACATTCCGGTTTGTCATCTGACTACAGGGAGAGTGGTGATTAAATGTGCTATTAAGAAGCCGAAGTGTGATTATAATATAGCAGGCTGCCTAACCAATTAGGTTGCACGATGGCTGCTTGGTGGGTGAAGGCAAATAAACATAAATATCATTAGAGCATCTCTGTGATGTCTTTTTTGGCATCTTTCATTTGCGATAACATCTCCTGTGCATGTGGTTTATTTTACAGAGAACTGTGTTATGGTGGGATGTGTGATGCAGTAAATCATCCCACAAGATAAAGAGCATTCTCCAAGAGGATTGGTGAATGGAGGCATAGTTGAATATATGTGCAACTGTGCAGATCTGCTGTCCAAGGGAAAATTTAAGTTTAATTTTTACAATGAAATGGGATTCATTTTTTAAAATGAGGGGGGATATCGTTCTGTGATGAACATTATAGAACATATGGTAGAAGATTAACCTGTCATTAAAGTCAGAGCTTGATGACAATGATTTAAGGCAATCTTTTAATAGCAGGATGCTTTGGACATGCAAGTGGAAGAGGACCTCTCTGGGTGAACTCTCTCGGGAGGTCACCCACAGTCACTGTGATTAAAAGCTTGCCAGGGTCTTACTGTGGGTAAGTGGGGATTACAATGTGTATAGTAGGAGGTAAGTATCGGGCTCATAGATTTCCAAAGCAGGGAGTTATAGGAATTTTGTTAACATCCTTGTCTGACCTGAAAGATGGCCTTGACCATTCCCCTGCCACCCTTTTGTTACCTCAATACATAACATGTACTGAGATGTTGTCACACCAGCTGGTCACTAGCCATGTAGCCAGAATTCTTTACAATGTCATTTTGTGGCTGTTTAAAAACCTACAGTATTTGGAGAGCAAGTACTTTTGATGTAGTGGAAAAAGATGTGGGCTGTGAGATGTGTACTTGTGTCGACTCTGTTGAAATATTGTGGCTAAGTAATGGGCAAAAACTACTGGAAATGAAAACAGAACAATGGCAGCCCATTGTTTTGTACTCCCTTTTTCCATGATCCCTTGCATGCATTTAGTCTAGCTGCTGTTGAAGCTGGCAGAAATCAAGACGCGCACTTCGAGTTTTTGGTACTCAGCACTCAAGTAGGAAACAAATCCTCTAGAAGGCTGTACAAAACAGTGGACAGATAGAGTCACACAGCCCTCATGCATGGTTGATTTAAGGAATAAATCGCATTTGGCGGACTATTATTGGTGAATAAACCATCAAGACTCCAAATGGCAAAATAACGGACGAGGTGAAGCCGAGTCCGTTATTTTGCTAAATTTGGAGTCGAGACGGTTTATGAGACATATAGTCCAACAAATGTAGTTTATTCCTATTCTACCACCGAAAATCTGTGAAAAACTTTTATTTTTATCAGCTTTTACAATTACAGACCATGTGTTGTGGAATAACAGGTCAGTGTTTAACCAATCAGAATGCAGGATTCGCAATAACGGATGGCTAGAGGTGGTAGAATTTAAAATAATTGATCACTCATAGGAGATATGGACACCCAACCCTCTACTGTACCTGTAAATGCTTACTAAAGGGTGAAATGGCAATTATCAGTGTCACACTTTCTCATGTTGACCATAACGTAGCAGTACAAAGAGATTGAGATGTTGTGATCATGCAAAAAGGATGATCTTTTGTAGCCAAAATGTTGACCTGGCCCCCAGGATAAAGCCTTAATGGGCCATAGAGGAGTTCTAATAATTATTGCTTGTGTGACTGTGACTAAAAGTAACTCTCTCTGCTGCTGCCTGTGGCTGATTTCATTTCATGGTATCTTTTGGGGCAATTTTCTACCCTACTTCGTGTGCTGCTTACAGTTTTCTGATGACCCTTTTGTTTCTGACTTGGGAATCATCAGTTTACCTAATATACTGTAGCTCCTTCTCCCCTAACTCTAAATGCACGTTTGGTATCTAACAACGTACTGTATGTGGCTAACATATATTTTGCAATACAGTTTTGGAATCAATGGGACTCCCCTCCCCTTAATGTTTTGGTCCTGCTGATAACATGTTCTGGCTTCTTGTTTGTTGTACAAATGAAAAGCCATTATGGAAGACTTGTGTGGTACAAACTGAATGTATTTAAAAAAAAAACTTATTCTAAATCAGTTGCTTGGGATAAAATTTGACCATGACTATGATTCTTTGTACATAACTTATTGACATTTGATGGTAGTGTTGAGATACTGCAGCATAGCTGCTCTAGTTAATTTTTGTTAAATAAATGTAGTCAAATTTAAAGTAAGAATGAAGGTTACTGTTTTGTCCCATTTGCAAGTTTAAGAAAAATTTCTGAACAAATATTTTCATGCCGTGGTTTTAAGAAAATTTTATGGTTGTCCATTGAATAACCTGTCTGCTTTTTTGGTTGTCCAAAAGAAAATCCAATGTTTCAATAAGAAATTTGCAGTAACCATAGAAGCAATCTTTAAACTTTGGTTTGCCAATGGACAACCAACCCACCATTTTTCGGTTGTCCGTCACAAATTTTGGTCGTCAATGGTGACTGGACGACTGGGGTTAAAATGAGCCCTGGTTTTATATATATATATATATATATATCTACAGTTGACTAAAAACATCAGTGTTTGACATTATGGATATGGTTATACATACACCCTTCAACTTTTGAACCGTGTATAGCTAATTCTGTTAAAAACAAAGAAAAAGATATCTCTGCATGTCTATACCAGACAGAATTGAAGTTTGAAGATGCTATTACTATTATTATATTTTTTTAAGGACAGGTTAGTGGTTTGGGTTTTAGAGCACTTTTATTTCTTTATTCATTTATTTATTCATTCATTCATTCATTCATTCATTCCTTCCTTCCTTCCTTCCTTCCTTCCTTCCTTCCTTCCTTCCTTCCTTCCTTCCTTCCTTCCTTCCTTCCTTCCT
>WURT03103517.1:0-12311 GCA_009936505.3 Holothuria glaberrima
CTCTCTCTCTCTCTCTCTCTCTCTCTCTCTCTCTCTCTCTCTCTCTCTCTCTCTCTCTCTCTCTCTCTCTCTCGATCAGGCTCATGACATTGTCTTTTCTAAAGTTTTTTTTCTATGCTGATTATTCAACACTAGGGGGTGTAGTGTGAGATCTGGGGTGATGTGGACTTGTCACCATTGGGGAGTTTCAGATATCCAAGATGGCGTCCAAAATGGCAGCCGATAAGGATCAAGATAGGGAAATTCACTTTATTTCACTGTATTTTTCCACAGAATAATAATGTTTTGACCGATATATATATATATATATAATACATACGTATGTATTTCGATCCACTGGATTCAAAAAATAGGTTTCAGAAAAATTGAGTGTACCGTTGCTATGGAAACTAATTATGTGGCACTCGAAATGTTTATAAAAGTGAGTAAACATGAAGCTAACAATGAATGAAACTGTAAGGGCCTGGCCTTCATTAATGCTCATAATACTCATCTATCTATCTTCTGTTACCAGAGAATCAACATGAACAGACTTGACTGTATTCTTGCTCCGATTTTTGTCTGACGTAGGGGTAGGTGGAGGGAATACGGGCCTCTTGAGGACCTTTCGACTGATAAAAATTAACAATAGAGTTGTCTTGAGCTCAACACTTGTCCTCGTATAGTTATTAATATAGGCTTTCAAGTTGTATCTTCAACCAGATAAATAATAGAATGGTTTAACCATAAGATGAGGTCAAAGTTCAAAGGTCGAAAGGGTCCATTTTCCCTTTATGGAAAGGTAATATGGACCCTCATAATTATTCATTCAGATGAACCAAAATAAATAGTATTTCAAATCACGATTATACACAGAATCTGGTGACTCATTGGCAAGGAGGATATCACAGACAATAATCATTTTGTAACGTCTTAAATATGAAACTTATGTCATAATAATAGCGAGCACTGTCCAGTAGTAGAAGCAACTGAATAAAAAATCTTAGTGTGTAAAATTCCATATACCGGCTTCCTATAACCCACCAAATAACATGCATATGACATATTTCTGAAGTGTATCTTGTGCCCTACATATTACTTGGCATGTACATATCTGACCTTATATCGTATTGCTATGAGTACGTCATGACAGTCATTTGCTTGTCACAAAGCAGGATCTGTTTTCCCTTCATAGTAAGTTTTTCACAAAAGTCAAATCAAGTTGATTATTACACACCTAATCAGTGTATAGTGGTAGATAACTAGTGCCCAACGTAACAAGCATGAATTACAACGCCAGAACTCCATCAACATTATGGGTTATGCAAAAATTAAAGTTTTTGATCAACGAAAGTTTAGGAGTGACCTAAAAATGGCACATATTCACTTTACCCGCTTCAGAATTTTAACGTAAAATGAACAGAAATCTTTTTTTCTTGACAAATCTTCGATTTCGTCTGTACCGTGACAACTCAATGTACCAAGCGATGGCTATGGCATGGAAGTAAAACATATCCTTTCTCGCCCATGTACAAAAATATGCTGTGGGGTACCGTTTTACATTCAGGGTCCATATTCCCTGCACCGACCCCTTGTATAACCTTATAGCGTTCCAAAAATTTGGTCATTATGTTCTCGCATATGTGAGAGTGTCGGAGTATTCACGTCTGACTACATCTATTCGTTTCCTTCATTGTCATCGTCCTGAAGGACGTGCCTCGTTCTTTCGTTTAGACACCTTTGGTCACCCTGGCATGCACAAAACACTGAACAAGTGAGGTTGGCACTGCTGCATCCTCATCTTTGTGTCTTGCAAGGAATCTCACTACTGCAAGAACACCTGGCAAGTTTCACTAAATCATCCGGTGCAAGAGGGGTTTCACTGGGAAGAGTGTACGTGAAAAGTATTTCGGAGGCATCTTCTCGAGACCATCCGAATGCTGTTAAGTCCATTATCTGGTTGAAGCGCATTCTTCCAGACAGCCACTTGGAGATGAATTCGGGCCACGTTTTCGTGGAACCCTATATGGTCTGCGCACTAGCCACACTTCGACCCACTTTGTTTGTCCACATTTCTTGAGTGCCTCTGTCATCGATGTGCATCCATCCTGACCATAACAGGCCAGAAGGAAAGGTGTTACCTGGGAGATGACTTCAGACAGATCACAGTTTGTGTCACCTACGTTAGCCAGGGCGTGGATACCTATTTTCAGGATTCGGAGAGCCGCAGCCTTCCCGATTCCGAAATATGTTGCTACTTGTCACAACCATTGAGCCCATGTGCTGCCAACAGGTTTGAGATGATAAGACGATTTTTGTGAAGAGGAGCATTGATATCAATCACCGTACGCCCATGGACTTGCAAAACCAGCAAGACTGTGGTTGTTGCTGGTGTGTCAACTTGACAGAAGAAGTGGTGCAGAAGAACGAAGAGGTGTTGTTTGCAGGCTATAGCTTCTGTGGTTTAAAACACGGTTTTCACCAGCTTTCTTAAGCAGTTTTGTAAGCTTTCGGGCCCGTTTTAATCAGGTTTTGCCACCGTCTCGGGGAAAATAGGTTTTGGACGGTCCAAAACCGAATCCTGTCATTGAGTGGATTGAGGAATGTGCTTGGAAACAATTATTACGTGCCCTATTTACATTTAAAAAAAAAACACATTACGTTGGTAAAACCAACGGCCCAACCAATTCCAAATAGGTCGGGAGGGGTGTCCGCTCCAGCATATGTTGGAAAATTATACCTACTCTTTGGATTGTGATGTGAAAATCCATTCGAGAATCCTAGGTATGTGAACGGCTGTACCTGCACTCAGCCCACTCTTTCATAGTTGGCGGAAGCGGGGAGGGGGAGGGGCTGGCCCTCAATAATCGGCACGATTTTTCATTGACCCTCTACACAACTTAAAAAAGGTATAAGTTGCCCCTACAATCACTGGATTCCCCCTCCCACCCCTGTATGAACTTTCTTTCCTCATCACTGCTCTTCAACCCCACGCCTATATAAAGCTACGGCATGTCGATATCATCAACATATGAAGTGCCACTTTCGTGAAACTGGTCACTGTACACACTCAGTCAATGCTTTGTCCATTTGGCAAACCGGGTTCCCAGGCAACATGTGTACAACATTATACGTTTTCTTGATCACACGTAGACAGAATGTTTCAGGAACTGTAATAGATCACGACGTCGTAAATAACTGTCCTGTACGGTTGAGTTTGTACATTGAACAATATTTGCGAGAAAAGAATAAACCTTTACAAACTTCACAATATACAGCGGATGTTTCAAAACTGACAATCTTCTGACTAGCATGTGGTTGTGTAGCTGCTCAGGACTGTGTGTTTGGGTAGCCTGACAATGTTCACGAAAAATCCCAAAACTTTACAAACTGAACAGTTGAACTGAAATAATGGGAACTGTACTGCTAAAATGTTCTCACCATGAATATGGAGTTTATAGTCTCGGTCTCTTTGTGATCATGCTTTGCTGGCAAATTCCGGACAGTAGTTTCAATAGAGTGGTAAATTTACCATTAATGCGTCTAACTATTTAGCATTTGACCGCTAAGGCTAGCGAGGCCTCTCTGAGATTATTGTTTGGGGATACTAAAATTCGATTGCAAAGCATGTGTGAACACTGGAAAATGGGAATTCAACCATAGATAAGTGGAATCTGTTAACAGTACATCATCAATGTATTGTCATCACTACATGTGAACGTAATAGTTAAGGGGGTTTCACGGTATTATAACATTTATGGATAATAATAGTTTTATTACGCTGGTACAATGGCAACAGGAAACTTGTACTTCTCAAAAAGCTAGTCCTATTTGATTAATTATAGTTACATTCGGTAAAAACGTGAATTCATAGACATTTCCGTTATTCATGTCAATGTTTATCTCCTCGTTTTGGCCAAAATGACAGCAATATTTCTAGTAACCATGACAACGGTACATCTAGCAATTCTTAAACCACTCTAAGGAAATCATACGATCTCAAAACATATAAACTCGCCGAAAATTATTGATCCCTGTCGGTAACCACCAACATGGAATCGTTTTCCTAGGAGCAGGCTTCCACGGCAGCCATCTTGGACGTCATCTTGAATATTTCGAAGTGCCCAGTGGTGACAGTTCCACATCACCCTAGATATGATGGCCCACACCCCATAGATGAATAATCAGCAGAGAAAAAACTTTATCAGAGATTGCAAGGTTAGGTCCAAATTTGGCTTTTGGCTGCCGGTCTGTTATGAATGAAAAGATCATTTTGGCGTTCATTTCTAGAACCTCCTCACCCGATCAAACAGCAAATATTGAAAGTGGGGGCGACATTTCTAATTAGGTAACTTCATGGGGCTCTCTCTTTGAGCTTTCTCGTATGAGTCCGGAATCAACGGTTTGTTGAGAGTGAGAACGAAACGTCGATTGCCAATGTGCAAATTACGTAACGATGAATAGTTGCCAAAATACAACTAATAGGGCTTTATCGTAGATTGTTCCCCACATGTCCAATCGGACATGAAATCAGTATAGAATGTCTGGTTAGAGAGACTGTTGAGGTACACCTCGATATGTTTCCTCCTTAAACTATGGTACCTCCAATGCCCATGAAAATATGAGATCAGTAGTACCTTTTTAAATATTTTCTTACTTGTGCTATTAATGTTAATATTGATAACCCTTATGATAATTAACAATGGGGTGCATTACTGGACACTGAAAATGCGTGTACTGGCCAGGTAATGCCAAACTAAGTGTATTCAAATCCAGGAACCAGTGGCGTGTTTGCAACCGGCGTATTGAGCCATTCTCACTCCCTTTTTGATGTTCATCTAACAGCCATAACATAAGCAGTGGCGTAACAATGAAGGGGAAGTCGCGCCTCCCTACACGGACCAGGGGGCGCAAAATGAAGGTAGACGAAAAAAGAAAAAAATAGAGAAAAAGATAGGAAGACGAAAAATGGGAAAATAGAAAGAGGAGGAAAAGGAAAATGAAAGCTAGTGTACTTGTAGCCCCCCCCCCCCCTCGGCCTCTGGTAGAGAGTACTAGCTGTCGTCGAGTTGATAGATTTTTGTATGCTTTTATATGAATTTGTTGTGTAAATACTGTGTGTTGACAATGATGGTGTTGCCCATATTCAGACTTCAGATTTCAAGCAAGTATTTCAGTCTGTATAATCCAAGCATGTGGTCGTGGATCTAAGTTTTGCTCGGGAGTTGGAAGCTGGAACTAGGTTTGGGATGTATATTTATTGCTCCTATACGTTAACCACAGATGCAAAAACGTTCTTTTGTCACAACTGCAAGAGAATGGCATTACCAGATGGGCCTTAAATAAGAATCTTGCTGAGTTCCCACACGGGATGATCGAACCAGTGGCGCCGGCACGGGATTGTGGGGGCGCGTATCCCCAATCAATTTCGGATTTAAAAGGCGTTTAAGCTATAGATTTCTGTAGAGGGTAGGATGAGGTGTGTTTTCGACCGAGTGTTGGATCTATATAGTAATGTCCTATTACAAATGGATCAAACCTATAAGAATTATCGCAAATCCTTCGCAAACTATCAAACTTTTAGCCTTAACTCAATGCTGTGTTCATTATCAATTCCTTGCGATAACAATTCCCGGAGAAGCAAAGCAGCAAGCTTTGAAAACTTTGTACGAATTTTAAAGTACAAGACTCACACTTTCTGGTTGGCAGATAGGTTTGTTGGGGAATTGACAGTGTCTCGATGCAGAGCCCGAATGCAGTCATGGAAATTATATTTAGAGCAAAATTTCGGAGCGCTTCTCACGCACTCCTCACGGTCTGCACTCCATCTCATCACCATTATTAAAGTAATGATGAAGGAAACTATTATGATCTCAACAGTTTTCTCAAAAGGTACATCTTCAACCTCTGTGGGTGCATCGCATCAATATGGGATCTTTGGCTTTTCTAGTTTGCCACATGTTGTGAAATATTAGAAGTGTGTGTTTTGCCGTTTACATTTTCTAAACATTTTTACCGTGCGCTTCACGACCAGTTATTAGACATTACAATAAAGTTGTTCAGGGGGAGTTGTTGTCACTCCTCCACATATGCAACACAATCTTGTACCCATTCAAAAATAAAACGAATTTACGAAGTTATGGGAAAATTGTATTACATGATTAGATTAAAAACACGCCAAGGACAGGGCCATTTTGCATCTATAAAGTACACAAGTTCCAAAAAAGGGGAAGGGATAATCCCCACCCTTTAAAGCCCTCCCCAGCACGGCACCTGCCCAAGGTGACAAATGATCCAATGTCCCTTCTATGTGCAAACTACTACAATTCACACACTGATTTCATGGGCTTGGCTGAGGTGGGGTCATGACATAATTTTCTGTGGTACTCCTCCCGCTCTTCTCCTTACCAAGTCCTCATGACGTCACTGACAAAGGTACCCAGCTAATAGAAAAATGCTCGCTCACAACATTTTGTCCTCTCCAGTTTATGCATACCACCTCCCCACCCCCTCTTTTCACTTTTGAAATCTTGGTACCGCCTCTGCATAAGGCTTATTATCAATGACTGATTTTGATCAGTTCTCGCAACAAATCGAAAGTTGTAGTAAGCGTGGTACCCTCTTCATCACGTGACGTGGACACCAACTGGTAATTTTTCAAAAGTATCGGAACGCGTCGAAACTCGCGAATAATTTCCCAACTAAAGAAACTGTCATGGTTATTGAATATGTTAAAGGTTCCCGCCTCCTCGTCGTAACGATGAAGCAGACGACGTGGTCGTTTGACCCTGTGATGCCTCTTATTTGTTAAGAACAATTCAGCTCATTAAAATTTTTGAAGCAACATGTATAGAGATAACTGCCGTGCCCACACACTTTTTTTTAAGTTCTACATCACTTCCGGTAATTGATTAATATAATATTTCTCCATTTGTTACGTAATGAAACCAAATAGCAGCCGACAAGAGCAGCAATCGCGGGCAGGTGTGGGTAGGTAAATGGTTTCCAATAACTTGGTGGGGGGCATCTTATGTCGCCTTCTATGGTCGACAACCGTTATAACTGCTGATACTGTGAGTGTGAGCCATAGTCCCTTCCAATAGTATGGTTGAGGGGGACGGAATAAATTCGACATTTTGGCAAAAACTGTAATATTTTTAATGTGTGTGTATGTGTGAGTGAATATTAAACTTTCTGATGATTCAAAAGTTATGAAAATTTCCCGTCGCGCTAATCTAGCTCTCTTATCAGAGTGCATATTCCGTGATTAACAAAACATTCGTAGACACACAATAAAATGTTCCCTCTGCAATTTGGTTGTGAACGTTAAACTTGGCTCAATCTTTCCCAGAAGTAGGTCAACTGCAGACTTTTTTGTGTTAATATTGGTATATATGTAAGACATAGTACCCTCCAATAATGTGGTTGGGGAGGCCGGACTATCTTTAGTATTTTGGCAAAACTGGCAGCATTTGCTAATATTGGTGAAAGCCAATAAGGCATCATTCTTAGTATTTTAGGGATTTTGGTTGAGGACGACGCAATCATATTCATCCCTCATCAATTTTCCATAAACGATGATAATATTTAGCTCGCGCGCATCAAGTAATTACTTAGAATTTCTAAGAGGCAGAAAGTCAAATATTACATTCAACTGCATATTCAGGAATTTGAAATTAATGCATTGCATTGCCGAGAAATCCCCATCATGCAACCCCGCGAGTCTTCCTAAACCGACGATTTTTCTGGCTCGCTTGGCTTCCTCGTGCCATTGTCAGACATTGTTATTCCCGGTGTTTTAACTCCCCTAGATACCGCTCAAATCAACCAGCTGTTAAATTTAAACCGGCTGAACGAACACTCAATACTGTTTATCACTAGGAAAGTGAGGCTTTGTGCTCCTGCTGCGTTAGGTAACACCAAAATCATATTTCGTTACCGACATCATTTACAACTATACCTACATCTATTCATATGCATATAGATCATTTTAAGATTTTCAATCCAGCCCCTCCCCCTGTCCATGTCCAACGCAAATCCCCCCTTGGCAGTTGAAGGTGGGAGATAGAAGGGTGTACTTGAAGGCAACGTATTGGTTTGAGTTGTGCCCAATAATGATGACCCAGATGAAGGGGCAATACATATCACAAATCTGACTGCGACTAAAAAAGGTAGGGTCTATGCAGTGTGCATCAAATTTTGCTTCCTCGCGGACTTCGTCGGGCCTTGTAATTATCACATCTGGCATGTAGATGCCTGACATTTGTCCGTGATTGAGGGCGGTGGTGTTGTAGTATGGCCACGCCCATTGCAGTGTCTGTCTGCAAATGCTCCGTCTGCATTCTTTTCATTTATTTATTTCTTCGTAACGAACAATAATAATATTTTTTACGAGTGTTGTAACAAATTAAAAGATGAAAGTTACGAAAGGAAGAACTCTCAAAACCTTGGTAGGCTTGTGAAGCAGAGCACTCCCTGAAAGAAATACAAAAACGTAAAAAGTGAACATTAACTATTTACAGTGAACATAAGGATTATGAATGTTGCATGAATTAATTATATATTGATTAATAGTTTTCTATGCAATGCTTGAAACACTTGTTTTTAAAACTGGGAATTGACATACAGCATTTAATGTCATTAGGAAGCGTATCCCAGGTAGAGGATGCTCTTACATGTAGACTTTGCTTCAGAAACTTGGAGTTAAAACGTGGTAAGCGGAGGTATTGTACGCATTCCGATTCTTGTAAGGAGCC
Organism: Holothuria glaberrima; assembly: GCA_009936505.3. Classification (NCBI taxonomy): domain Eukaryota; kingdom Metazoa; phylum Echinodermata; class Holothuroidea; order Aspidochirotida; family Holothuriidae; genus Holothuria; species Holothuria glaberrima. Next base: position 8,736 of record WURT03103517.1, read on the forward strand.
AAGAAGAAAGCGTTTCGAAATTTCGTTACAGTTATAGAATACATATGATATATCAACAGGATAATGTCGGAGAAATCAGTATAAAATATGAGATCAAAGTACTTACATCATTTTTTTGCTGCTATTTCCAGTAGTTGCATAGATGACCGTTGAAGTAACAAATTGTCATGATTTCTGATGACAACTCCTTTATAACACAATTTACGAATAGACTCTTTAATACGATCTACTTTTCCAGTTTGTTCAAGTATGCATAGTATCGCAATATCATCATTACCTCTAATGTTCGTAAAGTAAGTTATGATTTGTTCAGCCGAGTCAGAGTTTAGACCGCACGAAAACCGATACAAATATTGGACATCGAAGGGGTCTATATATTGAAGGAACTCACTTAAATTAACATCTGCATTCTGTTGAAGATAGCTTGAAAGGTAATGAGCAGCATACCATTCACAGAAGAGTTTATGATAAAACCTTACTTCCGTCTTGTATTGTATGTGTTCAGTAATAGGAGTACAAGTATCATCAACGATATCAATTACTTCTTCCTCAACTAAAATACCAATACGTACGTACTGATCATAAAACTCATGTTTTAGTATTTCACTCAAGTCATCTTTTTTCCAAACTATTTTCTGACTGCTGCCACACAAAGCATCAAATGCTGTCTTGTCTAATTGATGGTGCTCATTTTCAAATAATTCATATTTACGAACGTTATCGTCGTCCATTTTATTTTTCATGTGACTATGAAAACAAGATATCATGTAGCGGAAGAAACTCGTGACCGAATTTAACTTTCGGAATTTCACACTTTCATGCGTCATATGTGCGAATATGACAAAAATTAGGGGTATTTGACAGAGATCATTTAGGATCGGATTTTCTTGAAGTAATTCTTCAACTTTTGACAACGTTCCTCGTCATCATCGGCAACGACTGCCTTACGAATGTAATATTTACGTGCTTTGTTATCAAAGCCAGTCAATCTTATTCGATTTGTTAAGGGGGGATATTTCTTTGGTAAAAATGATGACCTTGTCGTAGTAACAACTTGTATGTTCTGGAACATCTGTCTAGCTATAATTTTCATGACGTCAGTAGTTGACGTAATATCTTGATCCGGGTATTCACTAAAGCCATCGAGTATTTCAACAGCTGACGTGCAGTTACGCATAATCTTTTCAATAACTTTCTCGTTTAGCATTGTATCTTTCGGCAAAATAAACAGTTTAATTGCTCTAAAGATTGGTGACACACCACCCATTTGTCTCAGTCTAAGAAGTATCATTATTTCAACGTCTTTTATACCCGAAGTAAGTTTTGAGTTACACCAATCATATGCAAACTGGAGGGTTACTGTAGATTTACCATACCCAGGTTCACCCTCCAAAATTCGTCTTAAAGATCGTACTCGTTGAACTTTGAAGAAGCTTTGATATGAATCTAAACTCTTCCAAATACCCTTTGTCACTCCTTCGTATGAATGCAGAAATTCGATACCGCCCTCTACAATTACCCTGTCTACGCAGTACAGTCTGTCTTTAATATAAGGTAGTGGTTGGACTGCATCGTATAAATCTCTGTATTTTTCTTTGAGTTCCTTGAGAAATTGGCTTTTAATTTCTGTAAAAGATCACGATAAAATAAAGATTTACTTTGATTTCCAAATGATACAAAAGAGACACTCTACCGGAAATGTGTACCTTTTAAGTCAAATCAAAGAAAGAAATCAGCTCTAAATTTGGTGGATCCTTATTAAAAACGAAAACAATAAATTAACAAAACATAATTGGCACCAAGATATGTTAGTTTTGTGACAGCGACGTATCAACACCCTGGGTGATGATTTCTTCTTTGAATAATAAGGTTAAAATGAATTCAGGTGTAAGGTAAACCAACTGCAAGAATATTTCGTACAATAAGGCGGTTTGCAGTGTTGTTCAGATACGACAAACCTGAAAATAAAATGCAACCATACCGGATATTGCCATTTGCTATTAACTTTGAATTTGAGGAACATATTCCTTTGGTTGCATGAAAATCGCTAATGTTACTCCTACAAGAAACTTTCACTAGGTGTGGAAAAGTAGAAGTACACCCCCGCGTATATGAAGCCGTTCTTAAAGTAATCTGATATCATGAGCAGTCAATGTGGTATCATTTGTTGCGTGATGTGAAAGATTGTGTGAAAGATTAGAAGTATGTTGTTGTCTTCATAATAGATTTTGAAACAAAATTTACTGAGATCTGCGTGCGCAACCAGTTCTTATAACAAACATTCTTGAACATGCTTGTTAGTCCCAAATCCTTAATTTAGTTATTCGAAATAACAATTTTCTCTCCCTCATTTCTAGTTGCACACGGATCGTCTGAATTAAGTCTCATTGCTCATATTAGTATCACCATTTTGTATTACCACTTAAGCTTCCAGGTGGCCTTATGTCGGTCTGTACCACGGGGGTGCGGGTGGGGATTTACCGTGCCATAGTAAAATATCATTAATAATAAGAATTTCTACGCATGTAAATAGTTCAAAGATTTTTCAAAGATAGCACCATTTTCATCTCAGCCACAGTACATGTTAAACAAAATATTACTCATGGGGGGGGGGGCAATTGTCATTCCTCTTTTAGACAACAAACCCTTGTTGTACCCAAACAAATAAAACGAGTTCACCAAGATAATGAGAATTGTGGATCTTATCATCACTTTGAAATTTCGCCAAAGAAAGCACCACTTTGCATCTAAGGCTCCTCAAAGGACACAAGTTTCTCAAAGAGGAGGGCGCATCCCAACCTTTTAAACACTCTCCACCATTACGGGGTGACAAAGGATTCAAAGATGTCCCCATCCCGTGTGCAAACTACTGCAGGTGCGCATTTGCACAACTCACACTGACTTCATAGGCTTGTCTGAGGTGGGATCATGACATCTTCTGTGGTGCTACCCCACCCCTTCCCCATCACCACGTCGGCGTCACTGGCAAAGGTATAAAGGCAACAGGAAAATGTGCACTCACAAAAGTCCTCTCCCCATTCTTCTCCCCCCCCCCCCATTTCTCCGTCTTTCCCTCATTTTAAATCTTGGTGCAACAACTAACTGTATTAGTCTAAACCTCAATGACGGAGTTTGATCAGCTCAACTCGTAGAATGTTTAACAGGGCAGTAGCCTTGTCCAGCATGGTATGTAGACACCAACTGGTAACTTTTCAAAAGGGTAGAAACGCGTCAAAACTTCCAAATTAGTTCACAATCCAAGCGACTGTCAATGGTAAGGGAATGGGCTACAATTTTGTCACGCGCTGGTAACGATGAAGCAGACGACGTGGTCATGTGATACTGTGACCTTGCTTATTTGTTAAGAACGATTAAACTTATTGGAATCTTAAAAGGCAATATGAAAAGAGATTATTGCCGTACCTAAATACCTTCACATACCTTTTAAGTTATACAACACTTCCAGTACAAGAATAATTCTCCATTTGCTACGTCGTGGGATATGGCGAGCAATCGGTATCATAACACGGGGAATCGACATATACCAGTTTAATTCGACATATACCGATTTAAATT
>WURT03103539.1:0-12157 GCA_009936505.3 Holothuria glaberrima
TCAAATGTCGCCCTCAATTTGTTCTCTCAATAAAATCAAACTAAATAATAGCAATGATAAAGGGTGAATGCATAAAATAAAAATTTAAATGAATTAGCAAGCAATTAGTCTGTTCGTGATAAGTGTTTAATTTAAAAGCTGAAGGCCCAAGCAAAGGCCTTCATTTGTGTAAGCATGCAGGAGTGAGCATGGTCATGTGTGGCATGGGGTAAAGATACCTTTAGATGGAAATTTTTCCACAGCGACCTCATGTCAGTTTCCCCGACTGAAAAAGATCTCTTCTGTTAAGGAGAGGATGGATAGGTAGATATCATCAGAGATGACCACACACCGACACCCGGTTAATTGATTATTCCATCCACAGTGCTCCTTCAAGTATACAGTATACAGTATATGATTCATAATTGACTTAACAGCTTGCTGCAGAATTCTTGCCCAATAACGAGTTTCACAGAGACCAGAATTTGGAATCATCAACTTTACAGTAGCTGCTAGTAACACAATTGCATTCCAATGACTGTACAAAATTTAGACCTCTAAGGTCTGTGGTGCCCCCTACCCACCCAAGATACTAGCCTAAATTCGCAATTTGCGATAACAAACAAGGAATTTATGAGTATGATGGACTCCTAATACCAACCAAGTGCTGAAACCTCTCCTTTCCATAAACACATTTGTTGACCTGTGAATGATGACAGGCCACCCTCAATTAAAAACTTCTATTTTATTATATACCTCATGCTATGTTACCCTTCCCCTGTCCTCGATCTTTCCCCCTCCTCCATCTGTACCCCATCTTTACTCAGTTTTACATGTGACAGCAAATTAACATGTTGAAGAGATAGTTAAGGCTATGTTTTCTACTATTCTTTTAAGTTGAATGAGCATGATTTCTAGAAGTTTTGAACTTTTCTGGGCAAGCAGACAAGGAATCATAAGATTACACAAATTTTGAAAAGCAGATTATAGTAAGCCAGACAAATTTGAAAGACATCTTCTGCATAGTATATCACAGGAATAAAAAATTTTATGAAGAATTCCAAAATTCAATTTTTCTGTGATGCTGAAAGGCTTGTTACCTTTTAGCTTTTGGCCACCACCTCACAGAAATTTCCTTTAATTGTGACCTGTACTGTACTAGCTATAGAAGTATTGATAGCTGATACCATATTACCCTCATAGACTAATACCACCTCACTCTCTCTAAAACCCAGGGGAAACCCTGCAGTCAATAGAGTTTGGCCTTTGAAAAGCTGCAACTAATTTCTTTCTTTTCAACGTACAACAAACAGAGCAGTATGAGGCAAACTTTGGATTATCTTTCTGTTTACTAAACGTACAACAAACAGAGCAGTATGAGGCAAACTTTGGATTATCTTTCTGTTTACTACAGACTCTATTTTCTCCCCCAAATATATTGCCCTGCCAGTTTCACCCCAAACCTTTCTGTTAATCTGAAGATAAAGTACCACACCTTTGTAGATTACAGCTAATTTGAAAAGCAGCAGCTGCATGTCTTATGAAGAATGTTTTTTCATGAGTCTTTCCCTACCACCCCCTCTCTGCAAATGCAAAGCAGTAATATTCCAGTAGCTGTTTTCATACAATACGTAGGACTAAATCTTTTGCACATTAATTTTAATATGGCAAGCAGTTTTTAGGTAAGGCCTTAAAGAAGCTAGATTTGGTGAGAAAGTTTAAACATTTATAATGAATCTCGGATTAATGACAGCTGTCTAATTAGAACAAACCAAAATAAGCCAGCTAGTGGATGGTAGTATACAACTATCATACCAGAGAGGTTCAGAATGATGACAATTTCTTCCTATCAGTCTGAAATCCTGAGGATCCTTTCTCCATATATTGCAACTTACCAATGGATCTTTCTCAAGCTGGTTGGCTTACCTCTAGACTTACGTGAATTTTGACAACAAATTGACTTGACGAAGCAAAGCTTTTCTAGTCCATGATGTTATGTCATATGTTAAAGCAAGTGGTGTTTCCATCTACAAATAATGTAGATTATAAGTGATACACTTACCTTCACAGGTACTGTCTGAGGGACAACTGGGTTTGATGAAGGACCAAGTTTTCGGAATAACTCTGCACGGAGAGCTGCAAGAAGCAAGTATGACTGTAAGTGTTTAAAAGTAACAGAGTGTTCTCAGAATTAACAATATTTTCTTGAAACAATAGACAACTGTAAGTAGAAACATTTAACTGATGACATTACCTCCAGTTGGGGATAGGGTAGCTATATTGCTATTACTTTTGAGCTCAGTGTAAACTTCTGGGGGTAGACTGGCCAGGGGTGCAGTGAGGATTCTGTATTCCATAATGACATCACAAAGAGCATGATGTATAGCTTCCTGCAGTTTGGTAATGAGATGAGCTACATCAATGTTACCCCTCTCCCAGATGTTAAACTGGAACAAAAAAGCTGGACCTTGAGGAAAAAGAGAACAGGAAACTTTAAAACACAGACTGTAAAGTTGGACCTAACTTAAAGATATGGTATCTGGGAAAATATTCTCAGAAAAATTTCTGTGGTCCACAAAATGGTTTTCAAAACCTTATGACTTTCTTCTGAACAACATGAAATGATTTCAGTATTAAGTCTGTTAGCAATTACTATGACACCTAAGAAAAACAAGGAATTTGATTCACTCCCACATACAATACATGTATTGTAGTTCAGTTTTCTATCTTGGGAACAGCCGACCAGTGCTATGGCCAAGTGGATAAAGGGGGTGGCAAGCAATGCAGCTTGATAACCTACAGGTATGGAGTTCAATCTCAGGCCAGGTCAAAGTTAGGTGGGTTTTTCATCCCAGGACAATATCCAGTTTTTCCATTTGAAATGGCTTTTCAAAGGATACCAACATATGAATCAAATTGTTGAGCTGGTTAGCTACCCAACATAAAGTTGTAATCTATACGCCATATGCTTGTTCCAAATCTGTGGTTGCTCAGCATCGATTATCACAAAACAACTGCCCTTCAAGACCTGAATTAGATGAGTTATCAAGCATTGCTGGGCACCCACTGGGTGCAAGATAGTACTCAAACTACATGATCAATTTTTTGGCCAAACACAGACAGGCCAAGGGAGTAGAGGTTCAGCAATGTTTGCATGTACTTATACTTGTATGTAAAAGAGTTACAGAAAAAGTAGGGTGGTATGGATGGAGGGTTACAGTAGTTTCTAGATCCCCTCCCCATCACTCCCTCATAACACATCAATACCTGGTCCTTTGGCTCCAATTCTACTTGGCTGGTATTCTTTTGTGGTAGTAAGCTGCTGGAAGTCCACTGGTGAAATGAACTTAGAACTTTCATCGCCATTAAAAGTCCCTGGGGACAGAATTTCTTGGTAACCATCAGGTGAAGGTCTGGGGCATGTCTGGAGTCCCACTGGGTTACCCTTTCCATCCACAACACTAGCTATGATGCAAGCAATACCTAGTGGAATGAGAAGATACTCGTCTACATCAGACAAAACTTGACTTTTTCAACCCCATCATGATAATGGACAGGTTTGTGAAATTATTTCTAGTAATCCGAGTGGATGCATGTTCTTGGCGAAATTAAAGAATGACAAGTTTTCAAGAGATATATACTTGGTATGTACTGAGTAATCAACCACAATGAGAGACAAACAGGACTTATATTACTGTTACAGAAGAACTTGTTATTCAAGAAATATCTCTGAAGATACCTTAGTGGTAATAGAATATAAACTGAATTAAAAATAACACTTTTGTTTTCCTTGTGCTACTTATCTGTCATAACCTTGAACCAATTAACCTTATGCATTGACGTCATGCAACATCATTTCTAAGGCAAACAATGAAGCATGCTGCGTGCACGACACAGACTTCAAACACCTGCGTAGTAGACTTATGCATATCCCACGTACACACATCAGCTGTCTGCATTTGCTAGTGAAAGTTGCAATGATATGGGCCTGCCTCCATTGGTGGGCGTCCTTTCTGTTTTGTGACGTCATACGCCTAAGGCCTGCAAGTCTGGTTTCTTTTCACTCTCTCTTGTTATTTCAAAGTTACCAAAAAATGTGTTTTAACTAAAAAGGTAAATTCGAATTATTTTGAATCTTATGGTCCCACAAGTACAGTGTACTTAAGATAATTACAATGTCCATACAACATAATATATTTTCCCTAACCAGGAACTAAGTTAAGAAAAAGTGTAAATGCTGGTGGTACCTGTTCCTCCAGCTCGATGGGGTCTGTTGTACAGGAAGGTGTCCCTCTCTAAGATAAATGGTTTCTCATGGCCCTTATCCTTGAGGGTGTAGTCTTGAAAATGGTACTGGGGTCGGCTGTCAACATACTTTGGAACATAAAGAAATTCCAGGAGATTCTGTTGCAGGTAGAATCCAGTGGCAAAGACATACCGAACCGACCAGAGTGGGATAGTGAACTGCACTGTTTTGGTAGGTGCCTTGCCAGGAGGTTGAATGAACTGTTAGAAAACATAAATTGGCACTTCTTGTATATAAACATTTTATGAAACAACAGAGACAGGAAAATACTGCATTTAATCTTATTTTATCTCTCATGATCAAATGAATGTTTAATTAGTAGGAATACGTGTTCTAGAACATTCTGACTCATTTTCATACGTTTCAAGGATATGCCATAGGATCCTTATTTGGTAAAGTAGTGTAAAATGCAGAGTTGTAATCAAGTCGCAACTCGAGTCAGAACTTTCCAAAACTACCTGACTTGAAAAATTCTGGGGAGTTTTCCCTATTGAAATAACACAGAGACTCGAGTCGATGACTTGACTCAAGTCCCAAAAATTGCTGCAGTTGACTTGACTTGCCAAGAAAAGAGTGACTTGGTTACAACTCTAGTAAATTATAACAATTTTTTATATTTTTAGACTGTAGAAAAAGACTAAAACTGATACAGAGCCCAAAGAATTCACCACAAGAAAACCCTTGGTAAATACTTAGTTTCACAGATACTTGGTTTCATAGGTACTTACTTTCACTGATACTTAGTTTCACAGATACTTGGTTTGATCAATACTTGGTTTCACAGATAGCTTTAAACATTTCTATTGGATGAGGTATAGTATGAATATAGGTTTTTTGTAAAATTTAGTGTAAAAGTACAACAATAAAGACATGCACTATCAAATTTAAAGTCCTTGAGGCCATGAACCAATCATACAGGCAAGCAGGGTTTGTATCAGCTAGTAGCCCAAAGCCAATGAGTTTCAAGCAGAGTCAAATGACAGAAAGAATCTCAAGAAGCAGGCTTGGATTGCCAGTTGATTTTTACTATTTCAAATGTTATGAGGATGTTGGGCCAGTCAGTTTCTTGCTTGGCCAGTAGCTTTAAAACCACACTGCCTTTGATGGCCAGTACATAATGCAATTTTTATTAAACCCTGCATTTCACTGGTACTAAATTATCTTCAGAAGTGGTCCATGTGAAGGGCATCATGCATCATTAAATCACTTCTTACAATCCAGTCACAACACTAGATAGATCAGTATCACATGAATTTTATAGGGAGCTTGCACCAAAGGTCACATTCAGTGGACGCCCTAGTTGTTCTGTACGACAGTGTGTGACACACCACACCGCTTTAGTACATAACCTAGTGTCCGTGTGTATTTGTTTGTCCTCCAGAAGGTGGTTGCGTTAGATGACTTCTGCACTCGTGAAACCTCCCTGTACATTAGGACTTACTTGTACATCTGCAACAGTCAGCCTGCTCATGGCATTCTTATCTAACATGTCCTTGATCACATCCAGGGTAACCTGATCAAGCCTCTTTTGTAGAAGAGAGATAAGATCTCTGTGAATTTCTGGACCTAATGGGAAATAAAGTTAAAAATCTAAATTAAAATGACATTTTTACCAGGTCCCTTTTGCTATTATGCCATGCAAGAACTGGCAGACAATAATATTTCCTTTTTTCAATGAGGGAAATATGCAGAACCTTCCAACCTAATAAAAATATGTTAGAACTTTAATACCTTTTATATTTGTACAGCACCTTAGAACCTTTTTATTTTGGACACGGTGTTTTACAAGTTTGATTATATCTGTCCCATACTAACTGCCCTTCTGTGCCTGGCATGAGATCAGTCCCATTCACTTGTTTCTTTTTCTTTGTATGCTCACATGATTGCTTGCTTCATCTTTACATTGTGTTAAGTGACAAAAGCTTCATGATTACATCAGATGTGACTTTGAAAATGTTTTGTGTGTAATTATGATTTGGGTTCAAAATATGCAACAAAAGAAAGATAAGTAGACAGATTTTTAAATAACTTGTAAAGCATGTCCTGTTTGACAATTTATTTGAAATCAAGATGAACAATATTCTAATAACTTAGATTAAATTTCCATCAGTATGCTGCTGAACAACTTGAAAGTAGTCAAGCTCTGGTCAGAAAAGCTCACTTTTTAGGACTTCAGTTAGTTAATAATACTTCTGCAACTTTTTAAAATGTTTATGAACTCTTGAAATCCACAAAATATTTTATCCCTGTATTTGCATAATTGTCACCACAGCTTGCAGAATAGAATGATGCTTCGCAGAGTAGTTTACCAAGTGAAAGTGTAGCAAAAGAGACTTACAGTGAAACCTCATTTATCCATAACCCGTTTATCCAAAACCCCATTTATCCGAAACTGCCTAATACTGAACACAATTAAAAGGAGTATCCACTGTGTATTTCAGGGCAAAATTTCGTGGAAATAGCAGTAGAAATACACTATCATTCTCAAGTCTTATACAGTCACAGGAAGATGCCACTATGTCTAAAGGTGTGTTCACACCAAAACTGACGTCTGCTGCGTTTTGCTGGCAGGACCCGAAAATTTTGTTCCCAGGATTAATAGGGGCAATTTTATGTCATTAAAAACTGAGAAAATCACCCCATTGGTTCTGCGATAACAAATTTCACATACTGCCCACATAACGCAGCAGATTTCGGTTTTGGTGTGAACGCACCTTAAAACAGCACAAATATGGGCATAAACAACAATCTGTAACTCTTTGTCAGAATAACAAGGAAAAATGGTTACCACCTGTTCTGAAACTCTTACTACGAGACATAAGTTGGTATAGGCTTGATACCCCATATGAAACAACTGTTAGGATAGCATAAGATTTAGTTTCAGTAACTCTGAAAAGTCAGCATTGTAGTAGGCTCCATACATTAAAATAAGGACAATAAACTTTACAAAAACATTGTGAATGAGTGTTTGAGTCTTCTAAATTTTGTCTACAATATTTTTGGAAATTTACATCAACTTCACACTCTGCATACCGTCCTCCAAAGATCCTTGGAGTTTCTCTTCTAACATGCTCATATTTAGTTTTTATGGGCCACTTAGAAGACTATGGGCTCAAATATTATAAAATCTCTGTTTTTTGAGGTCTTGAAAATTGCTTGTTATATCATCAGTCATAAGAAATAATAACTAAATATTTTTGGGTATTATTTTCTGCCATTTTGCTCACCAATTCAAAATAATTTGGGAAATCTTTTGGCACACTTTCTTTGGGACCCAATGTATCATACTTATGTATCAGAACAGAGCTCAATGTTGAAACCCTCTTTATCCAGATTTTTCCATCATCTTGACAGCCTTTGGTCCCAAAGTGTTCGGATAAACAGGGTTTAACTGTGATTTTGGAATAAAAGCAAACTGTGTGCACAGTCTACTCCCTCAGCAATATGTCAAATAGAACTTTTGAGATGAAGAAATAATTCCTGTAAACTTGTAGAGAGTGTTTCAACATGGCCTTTTTTTCAAGAAATTACTGACATTTCAGACAACATGAAAGGCACTGTTCTTATTAAACAATGAAAATTAATCGGTATCCTTACCTGGTTTTTTCAGTCCATAAACTGACACTGAGATGGTTCGACTATGACTGGTTGGATTCTTGCTACTCTCTTGCAATGGGTCTTTGGGCAACTCAGTCTATATAAGTGAAAAAAAATAAGGGAATAGTGTAAGAAAGGTAAGTTAAATTTATTTCAACCATTTTTTTAAGATTTTAATATAGACTTGATTCTTATTATGTCAAATCAGTACACAAATAAAGACCATCATGAAGATGAGACTCCAGTTCTATTTAAAATCTATATGATGACCTAGGATGTGTTGGCACAAGTGGACTACCAACTACCATGACAAACAGGAACAAGACCAGACACACCAAGAGAGTGCAACCCACTGAGACAGATGTGACAAATCAAGACATGCAAAGCTCACAATGACAGATGGATGCAACCACAATGACAATGTGACAAGTGTCACTAACTCTTGTAGCAATCTTCCTGAATCTGTCATTACTGCCCCATCCTTGGACATTTTTCAAAAGCAGATTGGATGCATTTTATGGTGAAAGGAAGTTTTATGTTGGATTGGAGTAGTGTTTCGCCCTGTTGCACACTTGTTCCCTGTCAAGACCTACTACAGGCTTTTAGCTTACAGTTAGAATCCTGCTACGCTAATGACACATTGCAGCACATCCAGACAAATACAGCTCATCAAGACTAAACCAGATAACGTCAACAGGAATAAAGTAGTTGTGCATTAAGTTTTAATAGATATGTGTTTCATTTTCCCTAATCAGGTAGAGATCCAATTTGAATAATGATCTATAGGTTGACTAAAATAAGATTCCATCTTGTCACATTACCCAACTTAACTTCAAAAATGTTTATAATGTAACCAAGAATCGCCCATCCTTGTGTAAATAGTCATAGTGGATAATTGCCAGTAGTTGCGATATGGTAAAAAGAACTGCCCATACCAGTAAAAGACCAACTTTGACTGTTTTAACTAACTTACCACATTTGGAGATGGAAGTTCGTCATCAGTGGCCAAATTCTGGACAGAGGGTGCCCTGGAAACTGAAGATATAGAAGAACCGTAATGATTAATTTCAGCTGATGATGTTACACTACAATGGTACTAGTTAGCTACTCCTCCATGGACACAGGCTAATAAACTATCTGCAATCAAAACACTTACATGTCACAGACTGATTAAGCTATAATTATGTATTTACAACTAAAAATAAGCTACATATATTTTCAAAACTGAACAATAAATGGAACATATTAAGGAACTGTTTCATGAAAGTAACAAGTCTGTTGTTTTACCCTCCTCTATTAACAATCCACAACTATCCATGGCATTTTACTTTCTACCATGTTAATGTCCTCCCTCTCCTCTCCCACCCCCACCCCTCAATTATTTCCATCTCAAAATCCAGAGTTCAATGTTCTCGATTGTTCCCTTGGTCCTTTCCGCAATCATGCCTTTCAAAATCTCAAAACACCTAGATATTGACTTCCCCCTCTCTACACTCCCAGTGTTTCCATCAAGGGGGAGGGGAGATTTCCCCCACCCCTTTCCAGAGGAAGGGGGGGGTAAATTTCCCCATTTTTATAAAAATATAAATTGTTAATATCTTGGTTTCTTACTTAAGAAGAGGACACTTTTGCAGCAATGTTTGAACTTCCATAACTAAATGGCCTTTAAAACCCTTCAAATTGCACCTTATATGGACATTGAAGCAAGCTTTTGTCCCCCTGAACCCACTTGTAACTTTGGCCAAGGACAGCATCAATTTGGAATCAGGGTTTAGCAGTAATAAATCCTCTTTTGATCTTCTGGCAGAATCCCTGTCTCCCCCATGGCACCAGTCCATAATTTCCCAACCCTTCAACAGACCTCTAAGTAGGTACACAAGATGAGATGAGTATCTTAATACCTTGCAATGATCCAGGTTCTGTCCCTGGCAGACTGTCAGAAGCAACACTAACTTTTGATGATGAGGGATGTACATTAGTGGAGGAAAGTTCAGACAACCTGTAAAGCAAAAAGTGTCAACAACACAGATTTAGTCCACTAGATTATTTACAGCGAAGTGTTTTTCTTATTTCACTCAGTACTCTCGTAATTGTCTTCTCTACAACTATCCTTACTCTGATCAACCTAAGTCAATTGGTATGACTCATGCATCAGAGGGCACCAAGGCCAAATACACGATTTTGTGTTATCTGGTATATGTTCAGTTGAAAACTGTTAGAAAAGGCAAAGAGACCATTGCAAGGTGGCCTTGAAAGTATGGAAAGCAAGCCATTTTGTAGGGCAACAAGGAAATGGTCAAATATATGACGAACAAGGCCTCCATGACCTTCATTTATTTCCAGCTCTGCATATTTCATATGTATGCTATCAGTGCTGATACAGATCCCAGTTTGAAGTGGTAGATGTCAGCAGAGCGGTGACTGTAAAAGACAAATTTTATTCAAAAAAGGTTGAACAGGGATGGGCACCCCTGATCAGAAGAATTTTAAGGGCAGTTAAGAATCACCAGAATCAATCAGTCAAGAGCTCCCTTGCCACTTGGCCCAAGGGTGTCCTTGTCTTTCCATGAAAGTCTTGACATTTACATTCAAACAATCCCAAATGAGCTCAATTGATTACCTAAGCAGCCTTCTAATATATTTAATTGTAAAACCTTCATAATCCAAACTGCAGATTTCACCTGTAATAAAAGCTAGGATTGTAAAAACATTTTTTATCATATTCACAAACCTGATATAGAACACCTCTCCTGAATCATCTTTCACAACATACATGTCTGGTCTATTGGTAATTGAGAAGGCTTCCAGGGCTGTTTTCACAGCCTGCATGCCTGACAAGGTAAAATGACAAATATTTGTGAAATTTAAGAATTTAGTTCTGTTATAATCAACCAAAAGAAGCAAACTCTTTGTCTTCGTTTGTACTTATTTTAACGAAATATAATGGTTTGTTTACCTTGTTACACAAACATTTAAGCCTTAATGAATTACTACAGCACTTGAAAAGTATTCTTTGTTACCCAATGTGAAATTCAAATTAAATTTCTAAAGGAATCAACAAAGAGAGAAGATTGAGTCATCAGTAATTACATGAGTTTCGAAGTTTTAATAGGGAAAGGAAAGTTCATGCTGTATTGACTGCATTACAGGGAGCTTTTTTTCACACCCCAGCATTCTATTGTCTTAGTGGGGTATATCATACTACCAATCCCATAGCCTATGGAACTGCAAATGAAACAAGTTCTACAATGCATGTGTGGAAGATGTTTGGGTCTGCTAATTGTATATTTGAGATCATTTCTTCACCTGCATGGTACACCCATAGCTATAACTAGGGAAGTTGCAGATGAGGCCAAATCGTCAGATCAAGGTATGACCATACCCATAAAAACTGATACACATACTTCATAAGTTAAATGGTCAAAAGTTTAGGACACACTTTCCATGATATTAGATCATGTGTTTTATGCAATGAAATAACTTACCTCCAGACATTTTTCCAGTCCCTTTCCTAGTGCAAGGGAGGCGTGAATGCACCACCAGGTGAGCTGTGAATTGCTCTGCACAGGCAAAATGTCCTGGATCAATTTTTAACCTTGCTGCCAAGTAGTCTCGTTCCACCATCACATTCATATTGGCTGGGGATGATCAGTAAAGAGAAGAGGGAGGGGTAAGGTTAGAAAAAGAAAAAGCTAAAAATCAAAATTGTGGTATTAAAGCTTTCCCTCAGTGCACCCTTTCTGGTTAAGGGTTGCACAGATACTGACAAAACCATACTGCATACGGCAGACCTACTATGAAAAGAATGTCTTTAGATTTATTTAGAGAGTACACTAAGATAGTGTGGAAAAACATAGCAATAGGTGCTAGCCTGATTTTGCAACATACATCAGTAAGTGACTCCAGGGCAGCCTGTTCTAGGATACTAAAGTGACTGACTACACATAAGTTACATTCAGATATATAACAGCCTGCTTTCATGGTCCTAGTTTCATCAATCACTGTGGTAGTGCATAATGCCAACTTCGTACTTAAAAGCAAGTAATTTCCACTGTGTGATAGTCTACCAACATGATCACTGATAGACAAAGTAAAATGAGGTCTACATCCAATCACAAAGTTTTTTATATACAAGTAGTTAGGAAGCTTGTTCTACATTAAATTCATGTGAGCATGTGAGTCCATTCAATCATCACAGGATATCACCCCACCTTAGCCTTTGACCTAATAGGGTATAGAAATATGAAATTATAGCAATACTCCTATGTCCTAGCC
>WURT03103539.1:13895-25763 GCA_009936505.3 Holothuria glaberrima
GCAGAGCAGAGCAGAGCAGAGCAGAGCAGAAGCAGGGGCATCAGCACAGGCAGGGGCAGAGCAGAGTACACTTAACTGAATCCCACAAAAGGAAAGTTTATGTTAAAGCATTCCCTTTACCTGGCTAACAAGTCTACATGTCTTTTCTATGGCTTCAGCAACCTGATCAAAAGTAGCTCTCTGAGCCTGCAGCCTGACTCCATCACCTCGGTCCCTTTGAAGAGAACGTATTTAGGTACAGATATCTGGTCTATAGGATTTTAAACAATGCAATGCAAAGACAGAAATGTTTCAAACCACTAGAACTTTTCACCCTTCCTTCCTCCCTCCTCCTTCAAAAGACGAAACATGTAACTGTATCGTCTCTCCCTTCTACATTAACAAAGAGTACTTAGCTTGAAGCTAATGTCCATGTACTTGTTGAAGATGTACATTTTGAAAGTGGTATCAGCTTCTTGTGAAAAGTGAAATTAATCATGGCTTTCAATAATATAATGACAACCTGCCAGAGAACAAATGATCATATGTTTGGCATGTTTCCCTAAAGATTGGATAAAATCACAGTAAGAGTTTGCTACTTTTAGTGCTGCATGTCAAATAAACAAACATGACTGTATTTTGCCACTAGCTTGAGGTGGCAAATTGCAGCTCTCGTAGACATTAACCCACTGAAATTATATCTCTCCTTAAAAACACATTGAGCTAAGTGAGCTGAAGGAGTTATTACTGTTAAAACCATGCACCACAGTCAGTGAGCTGTAAGAGTATTTATTGTTAAAACAATGCACTGCAGGCAATCCTTTTAAAAGAGATAACTACTACACTACATGATTATTTACATAATAATTCAATAGAAAGGTACCTTCATCTGGATGACGTGTGAAAGGACATGACCAATCACTCAACTAAACAAACTGAAAACACCCATCATTTAGCCCAAATAGCAGGTTTTGCAATACTATTGGACAATTTTATGACAGAGAATCATGCTAAGGCACCCCTCAAAGCAATCATCAAGGAAGAAGGATACCACACTATGAGAGTGTAATGCCTCCTGGAATCATACCTAAGCTTAATTTGTCATACCTATGTAAGTTACAATTTCTTTTACCCCTCCATTAAAATTTTTTTGTTGTTCCCTCCATCTGAATCATATGTTATTGAGGAAGATTCAACTATGGGTTTTGTTAGTAGTCAAGAGGTCTACTATTACTTTCCACCATTATTTTCACCTCTATCACAATCACCAATTTCCACCTCTATCACACAGTGAATGATACAACATGACAAAATATCACCAGGGCTTCTACACCAAAAGGGACTTTTCTTCATATCTAAGCAACTGTTTCAATCTCTGATTGGCCATGTTAACAAACAAAATGGTGGGTCAATCTCATGTTGCAAGGTCAGTTTATCTGCTTACATTATATAATGTCCCACAGTGCCTAGTGTGAAAGGTTCTCAGGAGTAATGTTATTTCCAAATGTTTACATTATCCCATCATGTCACCTATCATCAAGTATGAAAGAGTCTTAAGGGGATAAAACTACGGTAGAGGGGTTCGTAAGTTTAAGTAATTATGTTTGGGTCATGCTGTTATGCCTTTATAATAAGGGCAGTAACAAAGTAAACCTATTGTATGCATAGTATCTTACCTGGTGTGGAAGTACATATTCATCTTATATTTTTCATTCTCTAGTTCTTCCTTGTCCTCCTGTATTTTCAGGATGAGCCAAAAGTCCGGCATCTTGTGCTTTGCATTGAATTCATCCTCTGAGAAGACATGAGAATCACCAAACTCATCCTCACTAGATCCAGCTTCATAACCTGAAACGTAAAGAAGAAACCTATCACATGCAGGAAAAATAGACATTTTTGATCGAGTAGTTGGGGGGGGGGGGATCTGACTTACATTAGAGCAGCATTTGCCCCTTACCATTCCTACATGTAGTATACCGTTTGTATTCCATTTTGTTGCTATCAGTGTGTAAATTTAAGAGCAGCATATGGATGGAAAGGCAACATCAACACATTTAAAAGAACAGTTGTTAAGAGAAAACACAAGAAAGCTACAGATAGTTTGTGGTTATGATTGCCTGGAAATGAAAGTACAAGTTTATTAGGAAGTGAGCTTTTTAGAGAAATTAAACAAAATACCAAAGTTTTGAACTTTACAATATCAAATATTGTATAAAGTGAATTACAGCGAAAAAGAATCTGTCTAGGGTGTTCCACGTGAAATTTATAATCAAAAGCTCAAAAGAAAAAAATGATTTTTGAAGAGTTTCCTTCACTAATGCTTAACCCTATGATTTACATATGTGGTACACCTTTGGAAGTGAATTTCTAACATGGATGCTACAAAGTAGAAGTCTTACTGAAATAATTATTGGGGAAAATACTAAGACACTCAAGGTGAGGAAATTTAAAAGCACTACCACACAGATAACATTTGTTACTCCAATGAAATTCACCTTTTGTCTCTATACAATTTTTTCAGAGACTCACAGGAGTATATAACTAATTCACTTAATCCTCTTTGACAATGTTTATTGTTACATAATAACTTCAATAACTTGAAACAGAAAATACTATGTTGAGTGGGACAAGAGATTTATATATTGGACTAGGGAATAAAGTATTTGTTTTATCACTTAAATTTCTTTGAACTGTTCTATTTATCTTTACTGTTGAATGTTTGATTTTTTGTGGGATGGCAACAGGGAGGGCAGGGGTGGGTAGATATATTTTAGCAGATCTGGAAACTTTAATTAATTTAGGAAGGGTTTCACAAAATGAAAATATGACATGTCATACTGATTTTTGACAGATGCCACCAACTGACCTTCTTCATCACATTCTGTTAGACTTCCACTCAAGCTGTTGCAGCTGACCTGAGCACTGAGGGGACCGCTGACTGTGGTTCCACCAGTGGAACTTGTACGGCAGCTCCTTGGGGTATCTCGTGTACGTCCCACTCTATGAGCAGAGCTGCTACTATCCCTACTCACAACAGCTTGGCTTCTAGGGCTGTCATCGCTCCTTGAAAATTCTTGGTCTCGTGGAGAAAAGGCTTTACTTGAGTCCCCACTACTGTTTCTCTGTTTCTGTGGCATAGTTACAAGTTGATCCGTCTCTCCTTCTGTTTCAGTAGTCTTCACTTTCCTGTTGTGCTTGGTCTCTGACTTACAAGCCTCTTCTTCAAATGTCCCAACTTCATTCCCACCTAGCACCTTTATAACATCATTCCCAGCTGGTTCTGTCACTTGTGGCAGACCAAACACACCCCTCTCTTGCATAACAGAGCTGGCACCATCTGGGCGAACTACTTCCATAAACTGTGACAGACCTTCTGTAGCAAATCCAAGAGATGAATCTGATCTATGCTGAGACGAAACAGAACTTTCACTTCCCAACACTCCAGATTCAGATTTACTCCATCCTGCTGGAGAGATTCCATCTTCAGTGTCATCTTGTGTCTCTCCACCACCCTGGTTGCTATCCTTCTCACCCTTCTGAAGAACTGAAACACCACTGGTTCTGGTCAATGTCTTCTGACTATCCTCATCCTTTTCCAATGATCCTACCAAGAGTCCTCCACTCTGCATCACACTTTCTACCTCTCCTCCATCCTCATCAGTTAAAACTTGGATGTCACTGTCACTTTCAGATTCGGTATGAT
The DNA here is from genome assembly GCA_009936505.3 of Holothuria glaberrima. Classification (NCBI taxonomy): domain Eukaryota; kingdom Metazoa; phylum Echinodermata; class Holothuroidea; order Aspidochirotida; family Holothuriidae; genus Holothuria; species Holothuria glaberrima. Next base: position 17,578 of record WURT03103539.1, read on the forward strand.
TGGTCAAAGATTCAGGAGCTGACTGCCTCTCAGAAGAAACCAGAGAGGATTTATTGCTCTCTGGCATGTCATCCAGCTTTTTAGTATGGTCCTCAATTTTCCTTACACCCCTCAAGGTCTCCTTCTCAACTACCTCATCTACAACATTCACAGCATCCTTTATGTACTTCTCAGTATCATCCAGTTGTTTCTTTTCAATTTTCTCTTTACTTTTGAAACTGTTCTTTTTTTCTTTTACTAAAGTTTGGGTATTTTGTGGTTCTTTCTTAGCTTCCTGAATGGATGCACTACCAATGGATGCACTACCATCATCAGTTTCTGAGAGTTTCTCTGCCACCTTTACAAAGACTTCCACCTGGGATGGTACATTCTCTGCTCCTGCTGCTTCCTCTCCCTTCTTCTCTTTTACAGGATCTGGATATTTTTGAGGAGATGGTGGAGTAAAGGTGATTTTGGTAGTAACATCACTGGTGCTCCCTGAGATGCTTATAGATGGACTACTCTTGGAAACTAGTGAGAGGTTGGCTTCCAGCTGATCACTGGGCCATGAACCATCTAGATCCTTCTCAGTAGCCATCTGGTCCAGAGACAAGTAATAGTTGTCATGAATCTTGTTAAGTTTGTACCCAGCCACTTTGATTTCTTCAAATGCCTGTTGGAAAGACAATGAAAAAACAGTTGTTCTGTGCTGAAATTTCCTGAGGTATCAATCCAGCTTGAAGTACATATGCTTGGAAAGTAATAGGGTTTTTACCTTAATAAACTCTGAAAGACTCTGCTCAGGTCCAAAGACAAATGTGAGGTCCACTTGTTGATGTAAACAGGTATTTTTCCCAAGAGAATTACAGACATGGTCAGCAACCATGTCCAGAGTAGTAGCAGTGACTGGGAAGATGTGACGTCTGGCTGACGCTATTTCATCTTTCAGGAGCCACTTTATCTGAACAAAGAAAAAAAAAGAACAGCATTCCACAGTATTTTCTTCAGTCCTTCCACACAATTATGTTACAAACTACAGTATGCCACCAGAAATACAGGTTAAATCATAAAGATTTATTGATTACGACTTCAAGCACGTTGGATTTTACTTCTGTTTTTCAGCTGCAGTTCCACCCTTTACAACTGACACGGCCAATTTACCAAAATATGTATTACCCACACATAAAAAACTCTAAATACTCTTGATCCAGCAAGGAATCGAATCACTAACTTAACCATCATTAATGACATCACCTTTTTCTACTCAGCTAGAGTAACAGCACATAAAATTTGGCTGGTCCCTAATTTACTGACTAGAAAGTTACATACAACATGAGTGGAGGGTGTTTTGAAAGTACCAAAATGCTACCTCCGCCAACATCAAGAGTGTTTGGTAAGCACAACCAGCCTATAGAGAGATTTCATATGATGTCACGCGGGTGTCATTGCCAGGCTCTGAAGGGCAAAACACACACAGTGAGCGTATTTGAAGCACACACGCACGGCATAATCATAGATACTACTACTGTGACACAAGGGGTGCTTGTCCTTTAAAACTAAAGAAACGCATGATCATGTGACTTTGGTGAAATCTCTCTATAGCCACATCTGTGGCAGATGATTTTTCAACTTTACATGCTGCATAACAGCTGGCTTCTGTTGGCAAGTGAAATAAAGGATTTCTGTTTTCCTTCTTGCCTGTGACCTATAATGTAATTTCTGCATGCAAAGCATGACCCACTTTAATAGCCCAATAAAATTAAGGGAACCAAAAATGTTTACATAGTTTTTACTGATGAGTACTAGCTACACACCAACATACTGTTTAACAAATGATGTTCTACAGTGTCTCCACTTTGAGTTCTTTTGTATTTCTAATAGTAGTTCAAATATCACATACCTCTTCCTGCGTAGCTTTAATAGAGCTCTTTTGTTGCTCAGGTAGTGAATCTAAGGTGTCATCCACAAAGTCATTGTTGAATCTGAATGGAGGAAAGAGAAGTCTTTGACAAGACTACACATACCAATGTTATACAGTAACATTTGTGAAAGCATACATCGTCTGCAACTCCCTGCTGTGATGTCTTGTTACAAAAGGTTTTGAATAGAGGTTTTCCATTTAGTGTCACCATATTTCTGAATGAAACAGAGGAGGTACATAGACCCCTTTTCATAGAGTAATTACAAAGGATTATGGGATAGCATTTTGGTACACATCCGTTTGACTATAGTAAAATGTCAATGACAAAAATGGCGTGTACCAAAATTCTACCCCACAATTCTTTGTGATTGCTACCTGGAAAAGGGTATTTGCCCAGTAGTACCATTAAGATCATTTTGAAAGTAAAAGTTGAAATATTACATAGTTATTCTTATATACTTAAGTAAGTCATGTTCAGTTCACTTTGTCTTTATGGCTGGAAGAACAGAAAGGACATAAAAATTAATTGTTACTGAAAAGTCATTCACTACAAATTCTAAACTAGATTCGGAATGGACCTGGAGTGTGAAATATCTCCCTGCATCGGTATTTGTGCTAAGAAATGCAACTGTAGGATTCCTGTATCTGAGTTGATATAATTGTCTGGAGGAAGTTCCTGCAGATTTTTAGTTGCCTAATTCAGTCAGGTAAACACACAGAGATATGAAAGGTGTAACAAAACCTGCAGAAAATGTTCAAAGTGGGAGATCCCTTTAAATTTCATGTTCTTATGAACAAAACTCCTTGAACTAGTTCATCACATTAAACTTACAGACTTACTCATCAAATTCTGACACTGAGAGTTTAAATCCACTTCGTAAATTCGAACGAATATTTTCTGCTGGAGGGGAATCTGGGGGTGAAGGCTCAGTGAATGAAGTGCCTCTTCTTCTTTCACTGTGTTCTGAAACCTCCTCATCAAATGGGGCACAGGCATCAAAATCAGGGGGCAAGGTCAGACATATGAGGTCAAGGGTCAACCGGAGATCACCAAGAATAATTTCTTCTTCAGGTCGCTCCAGACAGTCTAACAACACACCTGGATGTAGAGATGTTAATCATCCTTAGAACGGAAGGGTATACTTCTACACAAAACAGATTACGGAACTTCAAATTCTAACTGGGTATAAATTGTATGGACATTTTCAATGACATAGCACAGATGTTTGAAAAAATAAAGTGTTAGAAGGGTGCACGTATTAGTCTTTTTTTTGCTTCAGGCTAACTTAGGTTGTCCATTTTTTACAATAACTTTCACTACTTTTCACAAGAAAATTCTGATATTTTCACTGCAGAGCAAAAATCGTCTTTTGGTAACTCTTTGTAAAACATGAAATGTGAAACATGAAAAGTGAACTTTTATACTTAAGACTCACCTAGGCAAGCTGGAATGGTCTGCACTGGCATATTGCCAACATTGCTTTTATGTTTAATGGTGCATACCAATGTAACAAATAGGGGTGAAATTTCTTCCTCCATACTGCCACACTGTGACATGATAGATGTACGCCCATCATCGCTCAGTCCATCAGAAAGGTCTTCAGACCGTTTCAGAGTCAAGTAATTATCAACAATTGAGTTGATTTTCCTGTCCTCTTCTTTACTGCTAGTGTTACTCTCTGTTAAAGAAAAAAAAACCAGACATGAAAAATTCGTATTTTTCAAATTTTACAGCTTTATATTATTCTTGTAAAGCAGCTACACGTATGTCACTCAGACCTACTCCTGTAAAAAGACACAACATTCTGACAAAGAGAATATAGAGCATGACAAGTACAAATAAAGAACAAATAAAGAATGAGCAACTAAGTGTAAGTATTAATTGCTCATCTTAAGAATACTGGTGCTATGATGCCACTGATAAATGCAGTAGAACTTGAACAATGGTGAGTTTTTAATCCAAAAAGAGTTTTACTGTTTTCCCATCTCAAATGACCAAAAATGCCATCAACAAGAAGATTACATATTAAAGAAGTAAGTTTATATCCATCTTAACTAAATGATTCAAGGCCTCACCATGACTTTAAGTTCACATAGAAACATAAATTTTGAATGACTGAATGGTGGAACAAGATCAAACAGCCACATACCAAAATTACGTGCATAGTGCTTAAATTAATATAGTGATGCAACAACAATATAGGTTCTAAAGGTCTCAAAAACTAATAGTTTTACTTCCTACATGCGATTTAATTGACTTATTGCAGGAAGAAATATTGGCAAATGCCTTATCCCACTTGTACTTTCTGGGAAGAATCTGTCAGCCATGTTTTGCCCTCTGCTTTAGGTGAATATTTATCAGCCAATTTACACAAATGTGATGTTACCATGACATTTAAAACACATTTAAAGTAAAAGGTAAAACAATTCAAAGTCAAATTAACTTTCTCCTACCGCTTGTATTCTCTGACTGAGGAACGTCTGATAGTTGTGTTTTGCCCTCCGCTTGAAGTACGTCCTTTTCAGTCAAAAACTCAGGCCCAGAAGTCTCCACTTCATCCTGTGTAGTAGTCTGACTTGGGCTGGAATACTAAAGATAAAGATGAAAAGTATTATTACCAATTCAAACTTCTTAAAAAATGCAACAGTAAGACACCAAAATATTGTTAAAAACATGCAAAACTATTGAATATTAAGACGAACAAACAAACTTGGAAATCTGTATTGCTTTAAATCATGAAATTACAAATGGAAGTTACAATTTCTCTTCCCTCGAAACATGAAACAACCTGGCATGTGACCAATTCAGCGAAAAAGTTGCCATGGTACAATGGGGATCACCATGGCAACTGGTGCATGTGGGCAGCAACAAGTATTCCCTTATATGTGCTTTACCCATGTTCATCCTCTATTTACTAAAGAGTTTAATGCAAATAAGGAATTTGAGGTACCTGATAATATACTCACATATTTTCCACAGAATGGGTTAATTTTGTCTCATTTTGTCTTTCTTAGCAAAAGAATCGAAGTGTAAATTTGTTCCACAGTAACTGGCATTTGTTAAACACAGTGAATGCATTAACCTAGATGCATGCACAATTGCTGATCACGTGGCCATGGCCTGTGGCAAAAAAGCTGTAGACCCCTTCTCAGCAAACTATACACAAAAGTAATTATTTCTGCCTCGACCAACATAGGATAAGTAAGTTAGGAGATGTGTTTGGTGAGAACTCAAATTCTTTAAACTTTTTTGGAGTGTGTGACTTACAGATATTACAGTGGGCTTACCAGTAGCATGTCATCTATATCATGTGAGCAGTAGAACCAGTAATTTTCATTTGATGGAATCTGTTTGAAATAAGTTTCCATGATTTCTGTGAATTTTGTCTTTATGAGGGTATGTAGTCCTCTTTGTATCTCACACGTCTGTCTAGCCAGAAACACAGACACTGGAATTCTGTGCATGACCTCCTTCTTGATGACTGGGTTAGACAAGCTTTCCTCTTCCTGCAATCTATAATTATAGTAGCAAGGAAAATAGCATTCAGAAAAGGACTTTCTCAGAGTAGGATTTACCAAAAAAAAAAAAAAACCTACAGCAGCTATGCTGCAGTATCTCAATACTACCATCAAATGTCAATAACTAAGTATCATAATTATGGCCAAATTTTAGCCCAAGCAACTGGTTTAGAATAAGTTATTTAATACATTCAGTTTGTATCACAAAAGTTTTCCATTATGGCTTTGTCATTTGTAAAACAAACAAGAAGCCAGATCATGTTATCAGTGGGGCCAAAACATTAAGGGGAGGGGAGTTTCATTGATCCCAAAAAGGCATTGCAAAATATATGCCAGATACCAAAAATGTGCATTTAGAGTTTGGAGAGAAGGAGCTATAGTAGGTAAACTGATGATTCCCAAGTCAGAAACAAAAGGGTCATCAGATAACTGTATAAAGTAGTACATGAAGTAGGGTAAAAATTTGTCCAAAAGATCTCATGAAATGAAATCAGCCACAGGCAGCAGCAGACAGAGTTACTGTTAGTTACAGTCACACAAGCAATAATTATTAAAACTCATCTCTGGCTAAGGCTTTATCCTGGGGGCTAGGTCAATAGTTTGGCTACAAAAGATATCCTTTTTGCATGATCACAACATCTCATCTCTGCACTGCTACAATGTTATGGTTAACATGTGAAAGTGTGACGGATAATTGCTATTTCACCCTTCAGTAAGCATGTACAGGTACAGGGTTGGGTGTCCAGATCACCTGTGAATGATCAATTATTTTAAAACCAACCGTGTACGGGGGCTGTGTGACCTTATCTGTCCACTGTACAGCCTTCTAGAGGATTTGTTTCCTATGTGAGTGCTGTGTGCAAAGAACTTTAAGTGACCTCTTGATTTCTGCCAGTTTTAATAGCAAAAGAATTGCACAAGGGATCATGGGAAAAAGGGAGTGCAAACAATGGGCTGCCATTGTTCTGTTTTCATTTCCACTACTTTTTACCCACTAATCAGCCAAAATATCCCATTGAAGTCAAAAAGTACAAATCTCAACGACCACATCTTTTTCCTCTACATCAAAAGTGCTCGCTTTCCACATAGGGTCATAAACAGCCACAAAATGACAGTGTTATAAATAATTTTGGCTACAGCTAGTGACCAGCTAGTGTGACAACATCTCAATACATGTTATGTATTGAGATAATTATGTATTAAGATACAAAAGAGAGGTGGGAAGGGAAAAAGTGGATAAGTAAATGGAATTTACCAAGGATTTTTTTCTAAATAGGAATTTCTGTACAAAGGATTGTGGGATAGAGTTTGGTATGCATCATTTTTGGCCACAATAAAACGCCATGATAAAAAAACGACACACCAAAACTCTATCCCACAATCGTTTGTAATTGTCATTTGGAAAAGGGTCCATTGGATTAATTCAGTATTTGTTTATTAAGCAACATTTGTATAATGAACAATATACATCACCATTTCAAAATAAAGACTCACAAATACTTACCCTTTATCACTTTTCACCTCTGGGTCAGAGTCTTTGTTCTCTTCACTAGTCTTTATATCCTCTGCAAATTTCAGCTGCTTTCTGAAAGATTCTTCTTCACCTGATTCTTCACAAAACTGTGCCTACAGTTAGACATAAAAGTAGTTGAATATCATTTACACAACAAGGGACAAACGTCTACAACAGTCAAATCCATCACTTCAACCAACTTTTTTTGTGAATAAATGTGAAGTTAAAAGGTGCAAAATTGAGGAAAGAAAAACAAAACAATTTAAACTAATCAAACAAGTGTTACGAACTACGGCAAAGAACAGACCAGAGATGAAGGTAGAAAACTGGTGCAAATCAGCTCTTGGACTCACTAGCCTGCACCTATTTTATACAAGGGGATTTTCTTGATTGCAACTAGAAGGCAAGAGCACTTCTTGTTAGGTTTGGTCACTAAATTTCTTATTTTCTGACAGACACAGTAGGAACACATTTTATTACATATCATACTACATTTTTGGCCAGCAGCTTTTTACTACTTCAAGCTACCTATTGGGGAAGTACTGTACACTTGATATAGCATAATATAGCATAGCAAAGCAGAGCATAGCATAACAGCATAACACAAGAAAACACAAGAGAACATAATGTGCTGTACCACACCACAACACATGCCACAGCACAAAACCACACAACATGAAACAACACACCACACACCACACAACACAACACAATATAACAAGTTATCACACTTACTGAGTCACTTGTCTCCCTGATATGTCCACATACAGCTTGTACATAATTTGTAATGTCAATCTCACACAGTGTTTCAACACAGATGTTGTCAATGGCAGCCAACACATCCTTCCGGTCAATATTTTGACCCTGCTGCAAACTTTTAAACACTGCCACCACAAACGCTTTCTGAACTTTGTTTGACAGGAGACAGTAAAACCACTCTAAATCTCGGCTCATGTCTGACTTTTCACCATCCAACGTAGTCGACATTTTCCTAGATGCTTCTGACCATTCATCTGAATCACTCCGAATTTGTCCCAGATGTCTCGATGACCGAGGGGTGCCTGGAATATCGAGTTTTTCCATCGATGCAAAAGTAATATCCCTAAAAACATCTTTTTGCACTTTGTCTGTGTCTTTTTTCAACAGATAATTGCTGAGGCTTGAAAGAGTACATTCGTAAACAAATATAGGAAAATTGTGTGATATCTTATGTTCTTCCTCGCTGTGGTGTCTTAATTTTTTCTGTTTTCTCCG